>JASDQU010201198.1:510-19140 GCA_032191745.1 Picea mariana | reverse complement strand
CTAGAGAAGAACGAGAGAACTCACATGTTGTTGCCGATTAAGGACAAAGAGGTGAAACCTAAAGTAAGCAACACTGTACTTCTCATGTGTGGGAAGGAACTTCTTACATAGGTTAAGAAGAAGGAAGAACCGCAATTCATTGTGGTCAAGAAGCCTAAAATTGTTTTAACAAGTATAAGGGTAGATGATTTACCAGAAGAGGTTCATAAACCATTGGAAGAGTTTTCTGACATAGTAGTGGAAGAACTACTTCGTTCATTGCCACAGATCATAAGTGTGAGTCATCATATTGATCTCATACCTGGAGCTAGTTTACCAAACAAGGCAGCGTATAGATTGACGCTGCAGGAGAATGAAGAAGTCAAAATATAGGTATAGGATTTAATGGACAAGGGGTTGGTTAGAGAAATCTTGAGTCCGCGTGTTGTTCCGACAGTGCTCAGTCTGAAGAAAGATGGAGGCTGGAGGATGTGTACTGAATCGAGGGAAATCAACAAGATAACCATAAGGTATAGATTTCCACTGCCAAGGATGGATGATTTGATGGATTGCTTAAGTGGGGCCAAATTTTTTTCGAAGATTGATTTGAAAAGTGGTTATCACCAAATTCGTATGAGAGAAGGTGATGAATGGAAGACAGCCTTCAAGACTAACGTAGGGTTGTATGAATGGCTTGTTATTCCATTTGGATTAACGAATGCGCCAAGTACTTTCATGAGGTTGATGAACGAAGTCCTAAAGGAGTTCATCGGAAATTTTTTCATTGTGTATCTTGATGACATACTAATTTTCAGTAAAACAGAGGCAAAGCATCTGAAAAATTTAGCTATAGTGATGCAGAGGCTACAACAAGAGAAGATGCTGATAAATATGAAGAAATATTCATTCATGAAGACAGAGCTCATTTATTTGGGGTTTGTTATTTCTGCAGATAAATTGAGGATGGATCCAGATAAGGTGGAGGTGATTAAGAATTGGCCATCACCGAAGAATATCTTTGAAGTTCAAAGTTTTCATGGATTGGCTAGTTTCTACAGGAAGTTCATTAGGAATTTCAGTGGAATTAGTGCACTGATGATGGACACAGTGAAGAAGAAACACAAGTCTTTTCATTGGACAGAAGAGGCTGAGAAAAGCTTCAATTTGTTGAAGAGGAAAATCACAGAACAACAAATTTTGGTGTTGCCTGATTTTACAAAGACATTTCAAGTAAAATGTGATGCAAGTGGATTTCCAATAGGGGCAGCCTTGAGCCAAGAAGACAGGCCGATATCATACTCCAACGAGAAGCTGAATGAAGTGAAAGTGAAATACTCCACATATGACAAGGAGTTCTATGCTATTATCCAAGCATTGAAGAAATGGAGGCATTACTTAATCCCAAAGGAGTTTGTCTTATACAGTGACAATCATGCTTTGCAATTTGTGACTCAATAGGAGAAGTTGAATCAATGACATGTTAAATGGGTTGAATACATGTAGAACTTTACTTTTGTAACCAAGCATATTTCTAGAACTGCTAACAAAGTTGTTGATGCTTTGACCAGGAAATGTTTGCTGTTGCAGGAGTTCAGAGTCAAAACACTGGGTTTTGATGATCTCAGGGACATGTACAAAGATGATCCAGATTTTGAGGAGGTGTATGAAGCAACTGAGAATCCAATTCTCAGGGACAAGAGTCAATGGACAGAATATATGATCCAGGAAGGATTACTGTTTAAGGGTAATCAACGTTGTATTCCAAAATGCTCCATGAGGGAGAATTTTTTGAAGGAGAAACATAGTGGAGGATTGGTCGGACATTTTGGTCATGACAAGATGTTCTCAAAGCTAAATGAGTCATATTATTGGCCAGGAATGAGAGCAGACGTAAAAAAATTCGTGGATAGATGCAGAATTTGTCAGCATTCAAAAGGAAAGAGGCAGAATGTAGGCTTTTATCAACCATTACCCATACCTGACAGGCCATGGGATGCAGTCAACATGAACTTCATATTAGGGCTTCCAAGAACACAAAGAGGGTTTGACTCGATCTTTGTAGTGGTAGACAGATTTTCTAAAATGGCACACTTCATACCATGTCAGAAAACCAATGACGCAACTCACATTACGAATCTATTTTTCAAAGAAGTCATTCGACTTCATGGCTTACCAAGGAGCATAGTTTCAGATCGAGACAACAAGTTCGTAGGACACTTCTGGAGGACCTTATGGAAAAATCTAGGAACAAACTTGTCGTTCAGTTCATCTTATCATCCTCAGATGGATGGACAGACAGAAGTTATGAATAGAATTTTGGGAGACTTGCTAAGGAGCTTGGTGAAAGAACACCACAGTCAGTGAGATAATATTCTTCCACATGCAAAATTTGCTTATAATGATTCAATCAACAGAAGCACAGGGCAGAGTCCATTACAGAATGTTTATGCGATGCAACCAAGAGGAGTTTCAGAATTGAGATATTCATAACAAAATGCAACTAGGAGTGCTAGTGTAGAGGATTTTGCAGAAGCAATGAAGGAACTTCACAGCCAGGTGAAGGAGTGATTGCAGAACTCGAGCCAAGAGTATAAATGTAGAGCAGATCAACATAGGAGACAACTTCAATTTGAGGTTGGTGATTTGATTCTGGCACATCTGAGAAAGGAAATATTCCCGAAGGGGACATATAACAAACTGAAGATGAAGAAAATTGGACCATGTAAGGTCCTGAAGAAATTTAGGGCAAATGCTTATGAGATTGAATTACCCGATGAGATCGAAATTTCTCTGATATTCAATGTCTCATATTTGTACTCATACAAAGCTGAGAAATAAGGAACAAGTGATGAACAACCAAAGGTTTAGTGGACTAAACAGATGCCAGTTGCAGAGAAGCCACAGATGGAAAGCATACTGGACAAAAGAGTTAGCAAGAGGACCAGGAAAAAAGAATACTTTGAATACTTGTTCAAGTGGAAGGGACATCCAGTTGAAGATGCCAGCTGGGAAAATGAAGCAGAGATCCAAAAGCATGGACAAACCGTGCGAGAGCTCATGGACAAGAGCCCATGAAAATTTTCAAGCAAGGGAGTATGATGCAGGAGCATCGCCAACATCAAGCGAGCGTGGGGCAATGCCAACGCATTTTGGCATGTGATAAATTGTTTGAATGTTTTTGAAGTGGATATTCCAAAAATAAATGAAATAGTTAAGGAAGGGCATACTTCCATATTGTAAATAGACCTTGAGCGTCCCGCTCTCGTCTGTATTAGGTGAAGGAATTTATGTTAATGAATGTAAGTAGGTAGAATTGAATCCTTAGATTAGATAGTTTTAGGAGCGAAGAGGGAAATGGGATATAGACACCCTCATTTGTATCATTGTAACAAGAATAAGCATTATGAGAAGAGAGCATAGGAGAGCTGAAGCAGAGAGATGTGTAGAGTAAACCCCATGTACAAAAATTCTGGATTAATACAAATATCTTTAGTTCAAACTCATGGTGTTCAATTGCTTTCTGTGTTGTGCATGTTGATTGATATATGCTTGTTTACTCTCTGTTATGCATTTTCTTTGCTATGTGAATGTTTGATTTCATCTTAAATGTCTGAAATTTGAAGAGAGGGAGAGCAAAGAATGAGTTTCAATGGTTTCTCTGTCTGAGCAAGAGTTTTCCTGCAAGGAGTGCAGTGGAATTGTCCGCAAGGTGTGAATTGACAGAAGTCAGAGTTCGTCTCTGCAAGCTCAGGAGAGATAACATTGTTTTCATTCTCGCAGAAGTGCAAGTGAAGAATAGGAGCCGTGCAGGGTGTGCGCAGGCCGAGTAGATTCTCAGGGGTTGCAACCTGAGGGAAGGAGTGAGGGACTACTACTGCAAAGTGAGTGCGTAGAGTCTAAAATTGCAAATACTTGAAAGTATTCAAGAATTGCCGCAAGGAGTGCATGCAGGAGTCTTCTTGAAGACTCGAGTCGTGGAGAAAGCACAAAGGAATTTGTGCCTTAAAACATTGGAAGGAGACACAACAACTTTGATTTGCTGGCGGACAAGTTTTCGTGAAGATACCATGTTCATTTCGCCGAAATCATCAAGGAGGAAATTGACGGTCATAATCCTCCATGGAAGAGTCTCGAAGTCACAGAAGCCGTCAGATCTCACAGAGGAGTAGGGAAGTTACGGTCGGGAGAAATCGGAGCCATTGGATCATCCACATAAATCTCTTCTCGGGGTTTCATGAGTTGGAGGGTCGAAATCTTTGTAGCAAGATTCGCGAAATCGTGAAAGGCGAAGTCGCGAAATTGCGAGAGAATCTGAGTCGTCCGATTGGAAGGAGACGTGTCACAATATCACCGTATCGGGGATTCGGGCATCGGAGATCAGAAACGGAAGTCATTCAACTTCGCGAGTGGTGAAGTTGTAAAAAGGATTAGGACCGTCCATCCGAGAGTGGACAGGTGGCATACTCGCCGAGAGGTCGAAGTATCATTGACCATTTCGGGGTTTCATGGTTTGAAGAGCTAAAGGCTTAGCATCTGGATCCGCGAAGTCATGAAGTCCGAGAACTCCAAAAAGGTGGGAAGTTCCATCATGGGACCCACAAAGAAGATGTGTCAAAATTTCATCGTTTCATCATATTGGAGGATAAGAGGTTGAGACTTTCGTCCTGAAAGTCCCAAAGTCACGAGTAGCGAAATCGCAAGAGAATCGTAGCCGTCCATTAGGAGGAGGAAAGGTGGCAGAGATCAAGAGATCTCGCGTCTCAGAGGTTTGTAGGTTGAGATCCCAAAGATAGAGTGTTCCAAGTCACGAGAGGCAAAATCATGAAGAGTGTGGATAGCCGTCGGATCTAGGTCACGGGAGGACTGTTGGATCAGGAACCCCATCGCATTTCACATCTCGGGGGTTCAGAGGTCGAAGGGAGTTACTTTTGATTGCAAAGGTCATGAAGTGACCAAAGACGACGCACAAGTGTGGACACGTGGTGGAATCTCAAGGCGGGGCCGCACGATTTGACGGGTGGACACATGTTACCTAGTGGAAGGGGTCAACATTTTGTTGACTCTCGTATATCAGGAATTCATGAAGTGAGAGCACGAAGGTTCGACCTTTGAACTCACGAAGTCGTGAGAGGCAAGAGGAGCCATTGATAAGCCTAGCTGGCCGTCACGCAAGGAAGGCGCTGACAAAGTAAGAGCTATAGCCATTTCACGATTTCGGATATCGTGGAATTGGAGGAGGAAGAGTCGGAGTCTCAACTCGCAAACTCGCGAGATTGCGAGTTGTGAAAATGGACCTGTGGATCGATAATTTGCAGATTCCAGTGGGAATCAGAAGAGTCGATCCGGCTCAAGGGCATATAGAACGATCTTGTGAGAATATTTTGGTCCCTAGGGTCGATAGGTTTGCGTTAATAGCATTTGGCTCTGCAACTACATATATCAATATTCCTTATGGGATTACATCCTTTCCACATCCAAGACCATTCTAGCTACAATTCCCTCAATTTACAATCACCCAAACAATTGTCAATATCTCATGTACAAGGTATATATATATATATACATACATACNCATATATATATATATATATATATATATATTTTATTTTTTTCTCCATGGTAACAATTCAAAAAAAATTCACAAAGTGATCTAAGAATTGTTTACAACTACAATTCAATCACTTCCATTAATCCAACTATTAATTGGAATGAACCCATCATTCTTTACACATGTATTATAAGCCAATATTTTCTTTCTTCTATCTGTCAATATTTCTATCACTTTGTTCCCTTGACAAATATTTTTGATAATTTATTATTACATAACTACTCTCACTTGCAACTTTTTTGTTGCATTATCTAACAAATCCTGAAGTGTTTTCAACTTCACTAGTTGTCAATACTCACATTATTTCAGATGTTATCATAATCGTTTATATTTTATATAATAGATACACACATTAACCAAAATGCATTCAATAATTCCTTTAATACCAATTGTAACATTTATAATAGTTCCAAACAGTGATCTCAGAATTGTAACAACAACAATCCAATCACCTTCAACTAGTACTCATATTAAATATCATGCAACTATCTATCATTATGTACTTTCAGAACCACATGATTTTGATAATGCAACAATTAATTAATAAATAAAATAACAATCGATGTACCAATATCGATGGCCATAGTTACACAAAGCATCCTTACATTGACTACATAATACCGCATAACTATGTCTTGAATTGACCAAGATGAGTTGGAAGGTCTATCCAATGCCTCAACACATCATCCACAAACTTCCTACTAGTTTCCTCACTATTTGTATGCTTTCCTTTTCAACCCAAACACAACACCAAGAATATAATTCTTAAGTGCTCTTTAGTGTCAGCAAAGAGGTTGTAGTCCAAACATCAACTATACATTATATACCATTGAGCATTCACATAGCACTATATCCCTTCCATATCCAACCATCTCATGGTCTCACACATGACTACCTCTATGGATATTCATTTTTATATCAAGAGAATGTCTCCTGACTTGACCTGGTTATTATCCCACAACCAATCATAACATAATATGCAGCTAACATTTTATCTAAATAAATTCTAGCATCAACAACATTTACATACTCTAGGCCTTTTTCCATTACATATCAATTTAAATATTGAAAAATTAACTGAGGTAATTCTTACCTAAATTCCCCTCAACATGTATGCATCAAAACAAACTAAATGCATACCTACATGGTTGTTATCAAACTAATTTATGCTACCTAATCAACTAGTATTTTTAGAATCCCACAAACTTCCTCCTTCATCATTTTTATCACCATTCCTACCACCCTCATGGGTATTCACAAAGATGGAAATTATACGGAACAAGAATATCCACATATTTAACCATGCTATATCATTTTTCCTGAATACCTAATCCATCATTAGTCATACTCAATTTCCATAACATCATTATTTCATAATAACAGACTACTCTAAGTTCACAAGCATGTTATATTCATATCCAAGCATGTGCATATGCACAATTACCCATCCATATGCACCAAACATTCACTGTCAGCATTCCTACTAATGCATACACATTTTAACGTCATTATATGCCTCATGCACTCTAGTGGATTTCTTTTTCAATTCTCTTATTTATTTATTTATTGATGTTGTAGTTGGTTTTCCTTGAATTCCTTCATATCCTTGCAAACTTGTGTGCTCTCACTCTGCTCATGTGCACTAATGTTCCATCACCTGAACACTTTCTTGTTAAGTTCCACTTGGCCATTATGCAATCCAACCAATGTGTTTTATTTTGAGCAAACTCTCCGAGGTAGTCATATAAAACATTTCCCTTTATGAAACATTCCAACACCTTGGAATGAATTAGCTTAGGACATTCTATCACATTACTACCACACCATTCTTGAATAAAAAATTGTTATTCCTATTTGTCCATTAGATTACTCCATTAAAAATTCCCTGTGAAACCAAAACTTTCACACTTATTACCATTCTCAATGGAAGTCTATTTTTATTCAGTGACACTTTTCAAGTGAAAGAGCACTCATTTTTCTATCTCCAATTTCTCTACATTGGAATTCTACTTCCACTCTAAACTCTGATATCAGAAGTGGATTTCTTTCACTGAGTACTTTTTGACAATTAGATAACTCATATCTAACAAATCTTTCCCTTGAACTCCTATGCTTGAAACATAGATAGTATTCTCACACAACCTCTTAAGTTCTTTATTCTCTTTCACCTCAAGCTTTGCAACTGTCTACAGATCTCTACCTTCAAGGCTATGGAGCCTTAGTTTTCCTTTCTATGCCTATTAATGACATTATTATCTTGCTAGATTCATGTCTTATGTGGGTTTTTATCACTCCACAAGTCACTCCCAGACTGAAAATGAGAGTAATATTGGTAACATAGACATGTAAATGGATTAAAATAGTTTGAATAGGTGGATCAACAAAAAAGAGTAGAAGGGAGGACATCAGACTATTGAAAATACATTACATTGGGAATGGAGTCATAAAATTATGTAGATCACATAAAATCATGCTTCCTACTAGAAGAAAATCTTATGAAAATATGGATAGAAGAATAGAAGGTAAACAAAGAGAATAATATCCACATAACAGAGATCCCTTCTATAATATAGATTAAAGAGTTCTTGAACAATAATCTATGATTAACAAGCAATTACCACAAATCCTTTGCAGCTCATGAATTGATTGAGCAAAGGTAGCTTTTGATCTTCAAAATCTGTAAATATTACTCAATCAAGATGACAAGAAATAATAGAAACAAGATAAAAAAAGTTTGGTATCACAACTTTCATGAATCTCTAATGGAATAAATGTTAATTACAATATGCCCTCAGGCTTACAATTGGAAACTAAACTACTCCTCTAGCTCTCTCCTCTCTTGGATCATGAATCCAACCCATCTCCAAGAGATATCTCCTTCATTAAATAGAAAATAACATCCAAATATACTTAGGAGGTAGAATCCCATCTCCTCCATTGGATTCTAAGCCTTGGAGATAGGTGGAAACAGTCAAAGAGACAAAAATCCAACAAACTACTAATTTTCAGGAAATTGTTGGAAGTCATTAATAAATTGTTTCCACCTCACTGCATGAGGTATTTAATGGATATAAGACTTAGGTGTAGGTGTCCCTTGACATCTAACTAATCCTTGAAAATCCATTTGAACCCTCCTTGACAGGTGACAACCTCCCAACAAGGCAAATATCCAATCAACTATGCAAAACAGAGAATTGACAACACATTCCATAAAGCACTAGTGTTTTAATTGTTTTTATCAATTTGAAAACTAGGTTAGGCTGAAATTTGGTCAAAAAGTCAATAGGGATATCATCTTCCTCCACAAACAATTTCAAAGAAACCCACTTCGACGTTTTTGTTTTATGATCAAATTGGTAACAATAACCGCTACAAGAAATTTCGTAGTGCCACTCCTAAAACAACTCTGCAGATTTCGTAGCGTCACTTCTAAAAAAACTCTATGGATTCAGTAGTGCCATTGCTGAGTAATGGATAAGATATTTCATAGCGCCTTAGGTAGTGAAATTTGAGAACATCCTGTATAGACAATTTTGTAGCTCCACGACGATACAGAATCTCTGTGTTTTTTCTATGTGATGTAATCAATTCTTCAAAACAAAAAAAAAATAGTTGATTCTTGTGAAGTAACTGTGAAAGAGATATACCTCACTACCAATTCTCCTCATTCCTAGCCCAATGGAAATGATATCCACCTACCTTTAAGGATTTAAAAATCATTCCATGCTTTTGTCCAACGCGACTTCTTTCAGAGGAATTCAATACACACCAAACCAATTTGTACTTATCGCTGCAGGAACTTCCTACAGTGAACATTAAAACAAAATTCATCACTGCATATTGAGTGCTAACAAAAAATTTCATTGATGAAGCTAGAGCTGTGAAAACTCTTAATTCATTGGTGCTGCGAAATGACCAAAAATGCTACTGAAAATTCATGTGCTAACATTTGTCTCCATGGGGGATGGCATGCTTCCTACAAACTACCAAGAACTTGTAGACCAGAGGCCTTACCTATCACCTAAAATATTTGATTGGACATAAGCATGTTGTTCCATTGGGCATGGAGTCTTATACTGCTTTCAAATATCTACAACTTTATTCAACTCTGAACACACACTACTGAAAACATAATGTTGCAAACCAACTACTCGATCTTATTATCTACATTGCCTACTCCTACTTCTAACCGGAAGAAACAAGCTGATTATGAAATATAAAATTGCCAATATAGCCAATCAAACACCAGATTTACAGAGTAGTCAATCCATTTGCAACTTAATGAGTTAAAGAAAAAAAGATAAAATTCTTGCAGCATAAAGCGACTCAGTAGCCAATACTTACAACTGCAATCTTCTCTAATTACAAGAGTTGAAAAACTTTGATCTTGTGGAAAAAATATCTCCATATAAGTGGCAATTGGATCTCGAGATTCATCAAAGAACTTCAATTGTTCTAAAAAACATTGTTGATGCTGGAAAAATTATGTTTCCTTAATCAAGTTGTACTCCTCCATGTCTATTGAAAAGAGGGCATGAACATCATCTGGGATTTGGCAATCAAAAGTATCAAAATCGTCATGATCCTGCTGAAAAGCTTCTTGGTTAACATCAACAACAATATCAACATCAGAATCACCAAGTTGATCCTCCTCTTCCATGTTTCCTTCAGATGCATAATTGTCATACACCGGCTCCAGTTTTTCATGGATAATGAGTTGAATGTCTTCATGAATCTATTGGTCAGATCCTTCCACATATAGATAAAGGACATCAAAGTCTTCATCATATACATCATAAGGTGGAGCAGGTGCATTATGAAATCCTAATGATAAGGATGCATATTTCTTTGTATAATCATCAACAATATAATCTTCAAAGAGGTTTGGGACAACTTCTATATCATAATCACCACTATTAAAAACATTTGGATTAATGCTAAATGCATCTAAAGCTTCATTTTCAATATCAGAATTTTGAAAATATTCATGCTATAAAACAATAGGAAACGATACACTTGACAATAAATCATCTTCAACCTCAACATTATCATCCTCTTCATCTAGAGAATCATTGTTAGGAATCTCAAAATCGAATTGTTGAGAATATTCCTGTTGTATGATAGATCTAGAAGGAGATATATCTGGTAATGAATCTTCATCTTCATACTCACTGCAATCATCCCCTTCATATGCATTTCTAGACGAATCACTTGTTGAATCTTGAATATATGATGCATATCCCTCACACAAATTCTCAATTTTTTTTTAAGCTGGAAAAATTATATTGCAATGAGAATAAAAAACATCATGAAAATCCTTCAAAGAGGAAATACTAGAAGCATGGAGTGTTTTATACCATTTCCTTGCATAGCCTTCCAATGAATACATGGACATTTTCATCAATATATCTTCATGATGTATACTTTGTTGGTCCATGTATTGATGAAATTTGATTACATGATGTGCAGGATTGTCTTCATCCTTCTCTTTGAACCATGGAAGGTCATCTCCCCACACATCTATAACAGGAACAATATTAGGGAAACCAAGAATATCATCAAACTTGAAAGGAGCAAACCTTGCAGCCACAATGGCTTCCATCTGATCATTTGATGCCATTTCGGATCTTCAACCAGTGGAGTCACCTACAAATTTTTGAAATGTGGAGTTGCCATGGTGAAGGATAAGAAGTCTAAAGAATCCAACTTCAGTTCACCATCCAAAGCTAAATCTCTTCTTTGTCGTTCTCCTAGGGAAGATATATTCACTTCCATACCTGAAAACACCGCAAAAAATGTTATCACTCCAAGAGTCACTCCCAGACTACAAATGAGAGTAAGCTTGATAACACAAAAATGTAAATGGATTTAAATATTTTGAATAGGTGGATCAACAAGAAAAGAGTATAAGTGAGGACATCAGACTGTTGCAAATACATTTCATTGGGCATGGAGTCATAACATTCTGTAGATCACAGGGAATCAGGCTACCCACCAGACGAAAATCTTATGCAAATATGGATATAAGAATAGAAAGTAAACAAAGAGAAGAATATCCACATAACATAGATCCTTTCTGTAATATATATTAAAGAGTTCTTGAACAATAATCTATGATTACCACAAATCCTTTGCAACTCATGAATTCATTAACCAAAGGAAGATTTTGATCTTCAAAATCTATAAATATTACTCAATAAAGATGATAAGAAAGAATGGAAAAGAGATTAAAAAAAAATTGTTATCACAACTTTCATGAATCTCTAATGGTAGAAATGCTAATTACAACAGGCCCTCAGGCTTACAATTGAGCAACTAAATTGCTCCTCTAGCTCTCTCCTCTCTTGGATCATGAATCCATCCCCTCTCCAAGATATATCTCCTTCATTAAATATAAAATAGCATGTAAATATCATTAGGAGGTCGAATACCATCTCCTCCATTGGATTCTAAGACTTGGAGATAGGTGGCAATAGTAAAAAAGACAAAAATCCAACAAATTGCTAATTTTCAGGAAATTGTTGGAAATCATTAATAAATTGTTTCCATGTCACTGCATGAGTTCTTTAATGGAGACAAAAATTAGGTGCAGGTGTCCCTTGAAATCTAAATGATCGTTGAGAATCCATTTGAGATCTCCTTGACAGGTGGCAACCTCCCAACAAGGCGAATATCCAATCATCTATGCAAAACAAAGAATTGACAGCACATTCCGTCGTGCACTGGTGTTTTAATTGTTTCTCTCAATTTACAAACTGGTTCAAGATGAAATTTGGTCAGCAAGTCAAAAGTTACATCATCTTCCTCCATAAAAACATTTAGAGAAACCCACTTTGTCGTTTTGGTTTTATGATCAAATTTGTAATAATAACCGCTACAGGAAATTTCGTAGTGCCACTCCTAAAACAGCTCTGCAGATTTCATAGCGCCACTCCTAAAACATTTATATGGATTTGGTAGTGCCTTTGTTGAGTAAGGAATAGGAAATTTCATAGTGCCTTAGCTAGAGAAATTGTAGAACATCCTGTATAGACGATTCCGTAGTGCCATGGCACTACAAAATCTCTGTGTTTTTTTTATGTGATGTAATCAATTCTTCAAAACACAAAAAACTTAGTTGATTCTTGCGAAGTAACTCTGAAAGAGATATACCTCACTACCAATTCTCCTCATTTCCATCCCAATGGAAATGATATTCACCTACCTTTAAGAATTTAAAAATCGTTCCATGATTTCGTCCGACGCAACTTCTTTCGGAGGAATTCAATACACACCAAACCAATTTGTACTTGTCATTGCAATAAGTTCCTGCAACAAACTTTAAAACAAAATTCATCACTGCAGATTGAGTGCTAACACAAAATTTCATTGATGAAGATGGAGTTGCGAAAAATTCTAATTCATTGGCGCTGCGAAATGACCAAAAATGCTACTGTAAATTCATGTGCTAACATGAGTATTCTTTCTTTTTTATTTTCAATTCATTCAAACTTTGTAGCCGCTAAAGAATAATCATTCTATTCTTCTCTTCTCAAGTTATTTATCCACTTTTCATTGATTTCCCTTTAGTTATATGTTGAATCAACCAGCTTCTGCAAGCTCTGTCATACTTCAATGACTATGATATCCAATCCTAGACTGGAATTGATCCAATTAAATCTCTAATCCTGCCAAACCTGAAAGCAACCATTTTTGTTAGAATTAGACATATTATAGAAATCTGTCAATTAATTCTACATGCAAATTTTCTTCTTAATTAATAAAGAATTATATCACAATTATCCAAATTAGAATAAGTCCAAGTCATTCTCCTCTGATTCATATTTCCAACAACTATATGCTTGCCCCAATCTGATATCTAAGTTGAAAGTTATGGCTTCCCGAAAAATCATTTTCAACCCCTTTTTTGTTTTGAAAAAAGGATCTTGTCGAAATATTCCACAACTCCTTTAATTGGTACATAATTTGACTTATGCATAGGCTCTTCCTTCAAACCACTTTCCATGTGGCCATGGATCTAAAACATAGGCTTATCCACTCTAACGACCTTCCTTTAGCACTTTTCCCTTATTCTTCTACACATGAGCTTGTTCACAAAATGTATGAGGGCTTCGTTAGTTCTAGGCCCTTCATTCCTAAATCCATTTACCTTATTATGAGACCAATGTTGGAACTAAGTCCTCCATAATTTGGCCTTCGACTATTCTCTCATTTCAATCTTCCACTTCTCCCAAAGTAAAACTTCGTCGAAACCCTTCTATTAGCTCCACTAGCAGATCAGACGATCGAGATTTAATCTCCTATTGATTAGATGATCCCGCCCNCGAAGCGCTTACGCCAACTTTCCACTGATTGATCTAACGGTTGAAAAAGGTCCTGAAGGGATATTAGATCAACGATATGTGTGAATTTGTGACTTCAGACTTTGAAAATTTACCTGGTAGAGACATTGGACAACCTCGAAGGCCATACTTCTAGAGATGACATGGCATGTTGATGTCACCTATGGTAACGTGGACCCATGGCATGTGTGCCACGTGTCACAAAAAAATAATAGGTTGGGGTCCAAAGGGTAATGAATCCAGGTGACATGTGTCCCCAAATGACACCCCTACCACGTGGCCTACAACACGTCATCAGTCAAACGGATGGTCCACACCTTACTTCTTGATCTACGACTGAGGTCAAATTCGAGACTCCCATACTTTGGGTTCGAAAGTTTTCTGAATCCAACACATGATACCTCCCAGAAATTAGAATGTCGAACTGGAATTGATGGATCACACTCCTCCCATAGCCAATGACTATGATTAACTCCGGGATTTAGGATTTCAGGCTTCTTTCTCCAGACGACCACCACACTCCCAAACTGTCGAATTCTGAACTCGCAAAGGGCATACATCTATGACCGAGACTCTCCTTTGGTCAATTGCTAGGATTAAATCCATTAATTCGGAGCTTCAGGAATTTTCACACCAAAATAAATTTTATCCACAATCCTCTAGATAGCCAAATTTACGAATACTTGGAAATCTATGGACACATGTACCCAACAACTGACGGTCTTGATTTACTCCAAAATTTAGGACTTTGGGGAATTTTCCTCTCTGTGCAACCAAAACCAATTTCTTTTGGTGTGTCAAATCATCTAACCACTCAAAGATATAAGGTCTCAAACTCTCTTAGTGATCTACTATGTATATTCACTCCAGGACTTCATAGCTTCGAGGATTTCTCCTCCTAGTGACAAAAGGGTCAATTTTTCCTGAAATGATAATTCACCGAATTGTGAGATATACGACTCACATTCCATGATAGGATATATGGCTAATATCCACTCCACTTTGGCCAATACTTAAGGCCCAAGAACTTCGATCGATGGTTCTCGTTCTCCTGCACTCAAATCCAACAATGAGGATCTAATCTCCTTTGTTGTGTTCTCTTCTCTTATTTGGGTTTGATCCAATGGCCCATATCTAATCTTGCATCCCAAATCAATGATTGTTTTCATTTCTTTCCTATACGTCTCTTCTTCCCTCCAACAAAGGATTTCTCAATATTTCAAAGGCTCGACCTTTGATATCTCCACTGCAGGGTCGACTCCTTCACCTCTTCTTTCTTTCTCAAACCTCTACACCTCCTGAGCTTTTGAACAAAGTCAAGTTATTCTCTCATTTCCTTTCTCACACCCTGTAACTTCAAATTTGACCAATTCTAGGTCTGAATTTTCTAGAACAGATATTAAATGAAGAATATCTCATCACTTGGAAAAATTTCTCAAATTTCCCATCAATTTAACTACACAAATGGGGGATTTTGCCCAATTCCACACAATTGCTTATGAATTTTACTATGGATGCATTGTGACTTGAAATTTGTCCACTTCGAAATCAATTCTTTGTTAAATTCTCTGTTAAATTTCAATTCGATTCATCTTCCTCAACCCATCTAGTCTCAGTGTTGAAAATTGGAGCTCTGATACCATTCTGTAACATACCCAACCACCCACAAGCTAGCCATGCTACTCCAAAAATGTTCTTTTGAACTGACCTCAAATTCTAATAACATTTAATATGAAATCAAGAATGAAAGACCCACATGCATTAATCAAGATCCATGCTACAACATAAAATAAATAAACAATGTGCCATGCATAAAAAAATTACTAGCACACATGCGCATTATAAATATATATCTCAATGATAATTAGATACACAACAAAATATACATTATACTGAAAAAAAAAAAGATCAATTATCTTTTCCAGAAAACATTCACCTACTCGCTGTAGACCAAGGACATTCCTACCAACCATAGACATTGTTTTTCATTTACTCTCAACAAAAGGTCACACCCAAGCCAGGGATATGAACCCATAATACCCCCGAAAAACATATGTTTTCTCTTTTTGATCTTATAGATCTATTTCTTTGTATTATTCAATTTACCAGCTTATTTAAAAAATCATTTCTAATAGGCTAAAAGGTATATTTCCATGTATTGTTTATGATGAATAGTTTGGGTTCCATTTCAATTATCAAATCCATGATGTAGTGACTATTGAACATAACAATATTCATTCAATTAATACTAAAAGAATTCCTACAACCACCCTAAAGATAGACTTGGTCAAGGAATATGACATATTAAAGTGGTTATTCATCAAATTGTTTCTTCTTCAATTATTGGTGAGTTTTTGAACTGTAAACTAGATGATGGGGTTTTTGTCCTTAGTTTCCTATGTAGTATTGATTATTTTGTTCTCTTATAGTTTCTTTACTTCCTCTAGGGAGCTTGAACATGGACATTCTCTATCTCCTTTCCTTTTCTTGTTAAATTTTGTAACAATGAGAACATTAGTTAAATATGAAACAAGAAAAGGAGATATGAAATGGATAAATATTTCAAACTTGGTTTATATATCACATTTGTTTTATGTATATGATATCATGATATTTTTTCATGACTCAGTACAAGATTTCAAAAAAATTAAGGAGTAGTTAGATCCTTACTATATAAGGAAATAAGTGCGATGATAAACATAAATAAACACACAATGATGTTCAATGAGTTTGATGAATAGGTTCAATGCCATGATGAATATATATTTCACATGAACCACTGTGATTTGGATCTAGGAGTTAAATATCTTTGATTTTTATTAAAACCAAATGGTTATCATTTTTAGGGTTGGAATTGGCTATTCAAAACATTAGAAGCTAGAATTTCATTTTGGTGTTATAGATATATTTCTAGGGAAGGATGTTTGGTCTTGGTCGAAGAAATCGAAAAACTTGATTAGGTGTACTAGATTTCAATAGATAATATTACTACATAATACTTTATGAAATCAAAAAAAAGTTCTTTAGTTTCCTATCGACTAGAAAAAGGGATAAGGAGGGGGTATATTTTAATCTTGTACAATATTTGAATGGAAATAAATTTTCAATAAAAGACTAGAAAATATACAATGGAAAACACACACATTACATAGACATTTTTCCCATGGAAACCCAAACCGGGGAAACCAACATATTCTATACTCAGTCATGGTCATACATTGTTTACAATAAAATATACATATAGGAGCCAACGACATCCAAAACCCTAACCCAATGACATGGATTAGTCAATGACCCTAATTCCTTAACTTGAAATAGAAAACCATCGGAAAAAACCATGTGCTAAAAAACCACTGAACAATGAACATGAAAATCAACGCGACATGAAAAACGAGGAAAATATACGACATGTTTCTTGAGACAATTTTTTTTTCTTGGGGGCGCTGCCCTTAAACCCCCACGTAGGGGGACTATCACTCCCATGCGCACCCAACACAATGTAGAAGACACTAGATCTTGTCTTGAAAATAATATAACACATACCCAACAGATGGTATACCTTTGGTTAAATGGACAAGGCTTACAACTCCTAAGGATGAAAGAGGTTGGGGATAGAAAAATTTATATTTCTTTATCTTGGAACTGGTTGCTAAAATTTTATGGCGGTTGGTCTATAATGAAGGTCTATTTTGAAGAGTTCTAAAAACTATGTGAAGGGTAATTTCCATTGAGTAATGGTTTTGTGTAGAAACAAAATAGTGCAGGGGAGCATCCATAGTATGGAAAACATTTATAAATATACTTCCTATACTAGGAAACTAGGAATCATCACAAGTTGGTAATGGTAGGAAGGTGAGGATTGGAGAGGATCCTTGTTGGATTACCAAGAGGGGGGGTGAATCAGTAATAGATAAACTATAATCCTTTTTAAACCAAATAATCCAAGTGTTATATCAATGTATAATTATCATCCAATAATGAGAAATGAACAAATGAACAATCATACACATACACAATACACCAGTGTTTTACGTACACATACACAATGAACAATCATACACATACACATACACAATACACATATAGGTATTCAATATGATCAAGTTTGATCTCAAATGAGAGAGCCTTTCCTCTTATTTATACTCTCAAAGTCGCTTCCTTAAAAACAGATTCTAGGTCACTTTGCTCACTTTCCTTATTTTAGGGTTAACCCACTTCTAATTTCTCCATTAAATTTATTATTTAAATAATTTATTTTGTATTTAGTTTGAATTATAGTGCATGCATCACTTAAATTTATTATTTACCTTCTAAAATCTCTTAAATCACTTTGACTACTTTGACCTTTTGGGGCTTCTAAATGACATATGAGGGTCCTCCAACTTCGTAAGGCCACAAATCTCAAACTGTGAAGAGTTATGTGACGTTCCACATACCACCAGAAATGGAATGAAATTTAATATTCATATATAATAGTATTACCTACAAATATATCAAAAATCACACCATTATCCATCAAACAAACTTGGGCCCATTACCCAAACCCGGGTTCTCCAACTTCTCATGGCCATAACTCTCTAACTGTGAGGAGTTATGTGATGTTCCACATACCAATGGAAATGGAATTACAAGAAATATCCATATAGGATAGTTTCACTAACAAATTCACTGAACTTCATCTCATTATTCCATAAATAAGCA
>JASDQU010201195.1:0-19141 GCA_032191745.1 Picea mariana | reverse complement strand
CTAACCATGGCACAAAATCGTATGAAACAACAAGTAGATCAACATCTTAGTGAAAGAATTTTTGAAGTAGGGGATTGGGTGTTTTTAAGACTACAACCATACAAACAAATGTCCCTCAAGCAAGCCAAGAAGGATAATAAATTATCACCAAAGTACTATGGCCCTTATAAGGTGTTGCAAAAGATTGGTACTATGGCATACAAATTGGAGTTGCCTGCATATTCATGAGTACACCCAGTTTTCCATGTTTCATGCTTAAACAAGGTTATAGGTGACAAGATCCCAGTTCAAACTATATTTCCAAAACTTGACAAGGAAGGAAAAATCATATTGGATCCTGAAGCCATCACTGACACAATAATTCACCAGCTGAGGAATAGATCTATTTCAGAGTATCTCAATAAATGGAGGAAACTACCGGCTAAAGATTCCACTTGGGAAGATGAGTCTTTTATACAGAAGCATCCAGAGTTACTCAAGCTTTGCGGACAACACTTGTCTCAAGGGGAGGGGCATGTTAATCCCTAAATAGTGGTTCATTACCCCTTAATTGGGGCATATTATATTAGTAATGTTATTTTATTTATGTCGAATTTAGTCCATTAGTTGTAATTACACCTCCTAGTATCCCATATATACCAAGGAGACATTTTCATTTTGAATCATATTGTAATTGTACATTTAAGTGGACATAAGGAGGTTCCCCCCTCGAAGAGGCTTATTATCTAAAATTATATCTTTTTCAAGGCGTTGAGTACTTATTATGAGGTTTTTCTATGCAATATTGATATTTGGTTCTTAACATTGGTTAAGCAAATTGGATTAAACACTCAGATGCATCATAAGCCTTACTCACTTAAATGGATAAGCAACAATCATAATTTCCACATAACAAAGAAATGCACATTAAAGTTTGCAATTTCATCTAAGTTTGTGGATGAGGTAACATGTGATGTGGTGCCACTCAATGGATGTGGAATGGTCTTAGGTAGTTCTTAATTGTATGATCGCAAAGCAATCTTCTACAGGGAACATAATCAAAGCAGGCAAAGAATATGTGGTACATGTTCATCAATTAAAATCAAATCAATCTCTTCAAACAATGGAACAATTAAGAAAGGAATATCATGCAAGCAACACACCTATAATTGTCCCAAATCAAGTAATTGATCTTAAGCAAGAACATGAGATGATTGTAGAATGGAAGTTCAATCATACTTTGCTTCAAGATAAGCTAATGTTGTGCAATTATTACAAACATATTAGCTCATTTGCAGTCATATTTATGATGTTATCATTAGTAATGTTATCAACATTGATGATAGTGGCTTCAGTAAGCTGTGACAGAGTACAAGTGGCTAACAATACGCTGTCAGTTCTCATGATTGTTTTATAGTTGATCTTGATGAGACAGTTGCACAGGACAGAGTTTAAAGATAGTGAACAAGTGGGATGGCTTATCCTGCAAAAGATGACCGGTTAATATCCTTTTGGAGGACCAAAAGGTCTTTAGTGGGGAGGTGTGATCCAAAATGGATCCAGGAACCAAAATAGGTCAAGGAAGGACTAAAAATAAAAGTTCTCAGAAACTCTTCAAAATGGACGTGTTCATAGAACTCGTTGATACGAACCCAACGCAACTTGAACGGGCTCAGACGGAAACCGTATGTGAAATATATTGTGCTCTGTTCGTTTTGTCAAACATGCAAAAATTGATGACTATGCAATCTATACAGTCTGTACAATGTTGACATGGCAGCTGACTGTACAGGTTGTACGGACATACAGTGACACGGAAGGTACACTTGGTATGCTGAAATGGCAGACACATAGGCAGACAGGTGGTCGAATTGGAATTTGACACATGGAATATATTTTGGTGAATAGCATGGTGCCACATGGCACCCCTTTATTGGTTTGTTGGTTCTGGAAAAATTTTGGACTCCACCGGAGTCGAACCCGTGACCTCTGATCCAGGCAGAAAGGTTTGGCAGAGACAGGCTACCAGCCCGCCCACATTAGAGCTTGTTATACAATGTTTAAGAGTTATATTTAAACTTGTTATGTGGTATATTCGGTGGAGAAAAGGGTTGGGGTCTAGCCCCATCCCCCGACACAAATTTCACATACGACCCATAGCTCTAGACCAGTCCCTTATTTTTTGGCGCGTGCATTTACTTGGTGGTTAGCTCTCTGTTCCTTCATTCGCGCGAAATCACCATATGACCCAAATCCTTACACTTGGCGTGGATATATGGGGTTAGCACCTGAACGATCTGGCTAGCCCGCCGACCAAGGTGCATAACCAAAGTCTTACGACCAAGGGGGCTAAACTATTGAGGGTGTGTGGAGCATTAGAACAAGGCCATATGGCCACACATGTGACCAGGGCCCAAGCTCGGGGGACTAAGGACCAGCACCAACCTAGCTCGTGGACACTTAGACAGTGCGCATATGACTAGGAGCCCGGACATAGGGGGACGCACCCTAATTTTTTCCAATTAGTGGGTTTTAAACTTTATTATAAGATTTTTAATGGATTTTAAGCCAGTTTTGGGAGGTTTAGTCAATTTTTGGAGGATCTTGGGCCCTTTTTTAGGCCAGATCTTGGGGGGAAGTTGGGAGTTCATTACCAAATTCAAGTCTATATAAACCAGAGGTTCTTGAATCGATAGAGGGAGTTCAGAACATGAAAATTATGAAGAATTGTAAAGCCAAATCCATTTTTATGCAGGGAAACCATTGAGGAGAGCAACTTTGCGGGCCATTTATGGGAGCTTCATTCATTTGTTTTCAGTGTCATTAGTTGTGATGGGTTCTTGAGATCTAGCAGAACACAGCCAGATCAGTTTGTAAGCCATTTGGCACTGTTAAGATGTATTTTTTAAGCTTTTAAGAGAAATAAGAAAGCCTCACCCACTGAGACAAAGGCCCGGAGACATAGGCAATAGTGTCGAACTTCGTTATCAACTTTTGTTGTTATGGTTTGTTGTTTCTTCATGCTTATTTACATATCTGTATATTTCTTTATGGATTCCATGTTTCATATTTAATTCTTCCTCTTTCATCAAATTCCTAAATGGTTAATGAACACATGTTTTAAAAAACTCAACCATAGTCTTTAAAATATCTTTTCGGATCAAGGGGTGACGTGTAGGGAGAGTATTCAAAGAGGTGGATGCTATCGGGAAGGAGGGGAAAGGTGGCACGTGATGAGAGGGGAAGTATGAGCGGGATGTGAGGGGTATGAACAGGTGAGAGGGTGAGTGGAGGACAGGTATTGAGTAGGGAGAGGAGTGGTATTGGGTTGTGGTTTGGCAGGAGTATGGAGGGGGGGTAGGTGGTAAGTAGTATTAGGAGAGGGGGGCCTTAAATAATGAGGAGGTTCCACGTTAGGTGGGACCCATGGCGAGGAAACCACTTTTCGGACCCCCCCCCCATCGTTAAAGGTAGAAGGGTCAGGGGGGTCTGAAATGCTCTGAGGACTGTCGATCTAGGCGATGGGGATGTCGTCGATGAGATTAGTGCAAGGATTAAGCGCTATATGACAAATTGTCATGTCACCTTCTGAATTAGGATAAAATATGTGTCATGAAGCACCAATGACACATAAGCAAAATATTATTTTTTTTAGACTTTATATTAAAATCTAATGCTTATTTTCATCCACCTAGGGTGCAATTTAACTATGCAGACCCTGCCTATTTTCTCTCCTTTGGGAAATTATTTGCAGAATGAAATATCATTTACCACATAAAATCACTAAAGGGAGAAATTTCAATCACCATATGATCCTATGAAATATAGGGTTATAATAGGGTGGTTGATAATTTTGCCTCTATCACTTGGTCCCCCATGCAGGTATCTAGCATCTGTGTCATCTTTCTTGCAGCATCTAGATCATTCAGCAATCGCAAACAGAAACACAATAAATTACTTACCTGGTTTTCACGTTCTACTTGTGACCCAAGTTCTGCAAGGCTTTTGTGCATGTTGCATGTTGTAATTCCTCAAGGTGTTTGTATTCAAGCGCTCTCTACTCAGCGCATCGTAGCTCATCCTATCTACAAGCTTCTTCCAATGATTGTTTTGTCGCACGTTGTATTTCTTCATGCACGCGAGCTTCCTCCAGGGATCTTTGCTTCGCACACTGTATCTCTTCCCAAGCATGAGCCTCTTGTAGTGATATTTGTGTCTCTCATTGCACTTATTCATGGATCTAATTTTCCTCCAGTGACCTCTATGTCATGTGCTACACTTCTTCACAAACTTGACCCTCCTTGAGTGACATTTGTGTCGCGCATTGCAACTCTTCGCACGCTCTTTCGTCTTCGATGGATATTTATGCGTTGTGTAGAAACTTATTTTATTGGGAAGCATTGAACTTAGGATGGGGTTGTGTTGTCTTTATGATCTTTCCCGATGGTTTCTAACCTAATATCTTAGCCTAGTCGAAGTCCCTTCCTATCTTCGCTCCTCCCTGGGTTACTATCTAGACAGCAACTTCCTCAACTTTCTTCTTATTTATGTGTAGCTTCGCATGCACCATATACCAATGTGTCTTATTTTCTTCCCACTTATTCACTCAGTCTGGATATTCCTCTATGACATGCTCAGGATTGTATCAGTATGAACAAAGCACACACGGTTTGGTACAAAACATTGACACATGACCAATTTATATACAATTGAAACAAGTGGGGTGTCTACCTCCCCCTCTACCATATTCTCGCATGCGACCGTGCCCATATCCACCTCTAGGACCTCCTTGGTATCCACCTCTCTCAGCACCACCATGATCACCACCCTTCTATTTTTCTGGTACTTGAAATGCATCACGAGTATTATCTTGCATCAACTAGAGTGACCAGCATTTATTAACATAATGTCTTGTGGATTTACAGAACTCACTGAATGGGGTATGGTGTGTCTTTTGATACTTCTCCAAATTCAGGAAATGAGATGGTACATGATCCCAGTTTTTGCATATCTTGCATGATTTTGTCTACCCAGTTGGAAATGGACTTGGCGTGTCCATTTCCACATAATTCAAAAGTACATGGCATTCGTCCCTTCGATGCCCCTCAAAGGGACATGCAGTACACCATACCTTCTCGCACATGAATTTTATATTTTCCATTTCTTTCAACTGCATCGTCAGGTTGTCCATTTGCAACTGCACCTGCGCCAATCCTATTGACATCTCTTCCCCTCCTAGAGTATCTTTTAGGCGCATTGCAATTTCTACTACCTTCGCTGGAGTCGTCACCTTCTGTTGGGTGAGCGGGACTCGAATATGGGGAAGAAACCCCACAATAAACCACTCTTTATGTTGCACATCATGGATATGGAACATCATCCTATCCAAAAAAATATTAAACCGATGGTCAGAATCCCACATGGTTTCTCCTTCTTTCCTCTTAATCTCCTTGATCTTAGTAATACACTGAGACTCTGACTTAGGTTTCTGGAATTCCCTAAGAATATATTACTTGATCTCTATCAGGGACCTCGCTTGTCATGTTGGCGTAATGGCCTTATACTTCATGTACCACATCAATGCTTTATCCCTGAACATGGTCTCCAACTGCGCAATCTTTACTGCTTCGTCTATGATCCTTTTCACGTACCATATTGCTTCGCATGTGAACCAATGTTGTTCCACGTCATCCTTACCAGTTCCATGGAACACGAGTAACCTCAGGGTATTATCTTGATTCACCATCATCACTCTCAAACCAACTTCTATGATCTAACTATTGGGTGTCAAACTTCTCACTATTGATACTCCTCTTGGTGAATGAGCACTGACTTTGCCATCCTCTTCACTCATATATTATCTTTTATCTTCTTCTATTCTTTCTCATACTCCAATCCTTTCACTATCTCATGTTATTTCTTCTTTATTACAAACACATAAGGGGGGTGGTTCAAAGGGAGTTTAATTCCATATCCTTCTGACATTTCTTGTGAGGGGACCTAGAGATTTGCGTACTTGCAGTTGTGCAAGACCATATACAATCACCAATTATTCTCCCCCACCACTAAGGGATCATCCATCTTCCTCTTCTTCTCTTTCACCTCTACTCTCACCTCACCTTCTTTTGAGGATGCAGTACTTCACAACAACCAAGATATTTGGACTTTATCACCTAGGCTCCTAGGACCCCCACCACCACCACCACCACCACTACTACTACCACTACTACGGGTATCCCTATTGGACACTCTACTCTCAACATCGTGAATCTTTATGGGCCTCTCTTCACATGTGCTCCACTCTAGCACAATGCATTTTTCCACACTTTCTCCTAGTGTGGTCTCTTTTATCTTCATCTCGAGCCTGACCCCTGATCGTGCACCCCTTGCTATATGTTTTCCACTTCTTTGATCTGCTTTCCTTCTCAAATAAAATATTCTTGTGTATCTCTCGGTTCTCTCTCTCCTCTAATCTTCTGGGTCCATCCCATTCATTACCTCATTCTCACAACTTTTGGATCATCCTCAATAGATCCATCTCCTCTCTCATTTCCCCCCATCTTTCACCCCCCCCCCAATGCAAGGGGATCTTACTCAACCATTCTATCGAGATCTATGTGCATCATCCTTTTCTCCACAAAAAACATATTTATCCAGAGTGGATTCTCTTCTAGCATTCACTTTCTCATACCTTTTGAGAACTTTCTTTCATCCTCGCTGAAAGAATCAGTGTACTCCACTTCAAATTCAATAATATAGCCCTCATTTACTCAAGAAAACCAAAAATCAATGGCCCGAGTCCAATTATTGTCCAATGCCTTCGGTCTATCAAGCGTGAATTGATCCCAAACCCCTGGTTCTAAAGGCCACAAGGAAAAATTGGTAGTTGTTATGATCCAATGCCTTAAAAATGATAAAAAGTTAATGAATTACATTCCACTTTAAGGGGGAAACCTCCTTTTACAATATATCCACTTCATAATACAATATGTGATGATATAAGATGATCCTAAGGCTAGGTCTCATTATTATATATATATGATACAAAGGGTACAAATATAATGAAAGGTATGATGAAGTAGTTTAGAGCCTACATACATATTTAACACAAGAAATGTAATAATTCAATAAGGGGCTTAATAAGGGGTTTTATACATGACATGGGATTTGTATGGAGCTTTGTCTAGAGATTAACAGTAGAAGTCTACCTTTTCAACCATTCATACAACAAATAGGGAAGCTCAACAAAGAATAGCTCATTCATATCAATGTAAAGATACTTATATTTCCATCTTTTCACATTCACTCTCAGACCCTAAGTTTCTCGCAGAGAAAAATCATGCTCCTTCGTAGTTAGCCAATATTGAATTTCCTCCCGATATGGATACCTCCTCATCTCTTACTGTCATCCTCCAATACAAGACTTTCATGTCCCAAGAATGGAACCATTTGTTGGGTCATTTCATGCTTGCATGCATCCTTATTACACTGGGGAGTTTAGACCCAGGGTTCGTCCAGAGTTGACCAACAAAAACCCCAAAGCATCAACATATAAATCTTCAACCAAGGCCGAAGAAGGTCTCACCTAAGACGCAATGAGGATCACAAATACCATTTGGTATTGTGACATGGATGAAGGACTAAATACACAGAGATCCATTTAGGGTAGCATGCATATACCCCATTCACAATAGCTCTATTATCAATATGTAAAACAATACACACACATATAAAAATACCACATGAGTGACACACGATAGATCAAAACTATTGTAGCTTTATTATTCCTTCCATTCCATTTTAACACAAGCATACATTAAGCAGACCATATTCGACAACAACAAAGTCTTGTGTCCTCTTTAGCTAACTTCCTATAATCACAATATACTACGCCATGTGCATCCTTTTAGATCTCATACATATGACAGACTCAACTCATATATAGAAGCATTACAATATGACACAAGCTCAGAGCGAGCTCGACACACATCAAACAATAACTCATTGAATCCTCTAATGTGTGTGTCTAACTCTCTAACTTTATTTCTAATGTCACTGCTTCCTTTTATAGCTTTCTCTACTCAGGAGCTCTATCTCTTTCTCCTCTGCTCCACATGCTTTACTGACAAACTGCCTCACATGCTTCTGGCACCTGCCTGCATTCCACGTAGCCTTCTAGAATTGGGAAATATTAACTGCCTTGCCAACTCATATTTTTTCAACTCCATGTTCCCTTGTGCTATTGTAAGTAATCATTCGAGAGGATTTCCCAACGATTCCTTTCTTGATTCTGGAGTGCGTCTTTTTTATTTCTGGTGTGCATCAAAAATCGAACCACCACGCATTCAATAGACTTCAGTTTTTTCATGCAATATCAAAACTTAGTTTGACATGCACTTCTTATAATTTTATGTACATTATCTTAGGCACGCGCAAAACTATGATGGGAACACACAACTTTGTTTGTGCGTGCATGATATATTAACCCAAAACTTTGGGTTCCAACACCAAAACAAGTATTTGGTTTTCTTTTAAAACTTCCCCTAGAGTATAGTCCCATATTATTAGAGTTTTGGGTTTCCAAAAAGGATCCTTTCCATCTAAATAACTAGGATCCCCTATTTTTAGAATATCTCTATGAATGTGTCCGAGTAGGATTTACTGTCCAAACTAGAATCCAAGCTTAATTCTTGGACTTTCCACTTTTTGACCCTCCCTGAAAAGATCACACTAGTCAAATTAGTGCTTGAATATATGACCATGTATCTTCTCTTGGTACTAGCTACCCTAGCCAAGTTCAATAAAAGTAGTCATGCCCTGCAAAGATCCTTCCTTTGGGGCGGGGGGTCCCTCTAGGGAGCGTAAATGGGCCCTAGTGGCTTGGGATACCCTCCACCTTCCTAAATGGTATGGAGGTCTAGGATTGAAGGATCCTCTTATTATGATCAAATCCCCCACTACCAAAACCTGGTGGAGGTGGGTTAAAGGAAAGAGGGCCTTTGGTGCAAGATTCGGAAGATCAAATATTCCAACAATATTGATGAGAATGTCGTGGTTTGAATGGAAATTTTTTGTTTTGGATCATTGATTTGCACCAATGCTTGGAATAACAAGTACTTAGTCCAAACCCATTATTTCTATAAAATCATAGTTGGTACCTTGGCAGATTTTTGGGATGATGCATGGGAAAAGGAGGCCAAATTGGTAGAGCAACTATATATGAGGGAGACTTGTGATCTTATTATAAACCAAGGATGGAAGTTTATCTTTGAGTATTGGACTGACATAAGATCCAACCAGCATGAAGTCTTTCAATATTGGGTATCGAGCGAAGGATGGACTAAAGGTGTATCTACCGAGGCTAGGATATTTCTAGAATGTTAACACAAAGACATGTGAATCCATAGTCACATAGGAGAATATATCATATGTTAGGAATCTTAAGGTAGTAGGAATTTCATAGTCAAATAGGCTTACAACATTGAATCCAAGCACAACCTTCTTCATAAGTCTCATATATGGGAGAAAATATGGAATGTTAATCTCTGGCCAAAGATCTCATCCTTCCTCTGGTTACTACCAAAGAAATAAAACTCTTACTTGGGACAAGCTCATCAAACAAGGATTTGAAGGGAGCTCGGTTTGTTATATGTGCAGAGCAAGTAAGGGGACAACAAAGAATTTATTCAACCACTACCTTGAAGTCAACGTGTTGTGAGATGCAAAATAATCCCCCTTTAGACAAATGGAAATATCATGGGAGAGTGTAACTCTCACTCTAGAGAATTGGAGATCCTCACCTTTTGAGAACCCAGTGCTCAATAAAGTATGGAATGTATTCCCAATATTCGTATTGTGGATGGTATGGAATGAACGGAACCATAGGATTTTTAGATAGCTACACAAAAAGAGGGAATATATCTAGCTAGGCATATAGGAAAGCATTAGAGAATTGGTAACCTCTATTCCATGGCCTAGAGAAGTATATCAACAACAGGGTAATAAAAAAAATATTTTTTCTAATCGGTAGTTCCAACAACACTCTCATATACTAAATCCTCTCAATCTCAATCCCAAACCAATATCCCTTGAGATTTGTCTAAACCGCATGAAAATTTTATCAAAATTTTATCAAGATAAACTTTGATGGGGCATATAAAGGTACTCCTAGCACTACTAGGGTGGGTGGTGTCTTTCGTATGATTATGGTAACATCATCATCATTTTGGCCTCTCATATAGGAAAAAACACCAATCATGCAATAGAACTCCAAGATCTTGTCAAAGGTCTATAACTCACAAACCAACATTGCTACCACCAACTCTTAGCGGAAGGAGATTCCTCAATTATTATACAATCCTAGAAGAACATTCAATGTGGTACAAATCCAAACATAGAATCCAGAAATTGGTGCCTCTTAGCTAAATTTCAACAAGTTTAAGAGCTAGTAAAATATGTTCTAATCATCATTCCTTCCCACATTTGTTGAAAATCCAATAGGTTAGAAGATTGTCTAGCCAATGAAGGGGTGTGCCTATAAAAGAGGTAATTTGTGCTCAACCGGAATGATAAGGTTGTGGATCAACTTGGTAAGGACTACTCTGAGTAATCAAGAAAACAATGACTACTAGGATGGGGTGATGCATGAATTCCATGGGGTCTTTGGTAGTTTTAAGGTTGGTATGCGTGCTCAGGGAGACATCGTGCCCAGTCATGTGAGGAGAGTTTTCTCAGTTGATCCACAATGAAGTGACGGTGACGAGCTTCATGGAATGAAAAATGCATCCATTAAGATGTATATGTTGTGATTGCTTTGGGTTTATAAAAACTCTAGTTATCATGACTATAGGTGGTGGAAAGGTTTTTATGTGGGGTTGTAGTGCTATATTATAGTGAGTCGTGTTACTTTTGGGCAATATTTGAAGGGGGAAATCTGTTGTTTATTTTCCATTGAATAGTTAGCAGGGAGATGGTTGTTTGCATCAGGTATGAGAACCGATTGGATGGGATTTCCAACTATTTGTAATGGAAAGTCAGGATGTCGATTATTCTCAAGGAGAAAAAAAATTGGAGATTTGCCAGCACCATAGTTGTTGTTCCCACAGCAGACCCTATAGATTTGTATTTACATGAGGTAAAGGAGGCCAAAGCTCAAAGGATTATTCTGGATGGGGTGAAGAACCACCTTATTCCACACTTGGCTGAGAAAAATATAGTCAAAGAGATGTGGGATGCACTAAAAAACTTGTACGAGGCGAAGAATGAAAACTGGAAGATGGCCTTGAAAGATAAATTGTGTGATACCAAGACGAGTAAGGGTGAGAGTGTGGCTTCTTATCTTACCTGGGTAGCTCAAGTGAAATATGAGTGGGATGCATTTGGGGAGGTCATTTCGGATTCATATTTGATGGGGATAGCCTTGAAAGGCTTCACCAAGGAATGGGAAGTCTTCGTGAAGTGTGTGGGGGTTCATGAGCATCTTCTATATTGGAGCAGACTATGGTAGGATATCCAGGAAGTATCTCGGAGCAGTGGACAGAAGGGAGATGGAGCTAATGAAGAGAATGTTTCTCTTGCTGCAAAGGGAAAGGGGAAGAAGAAAGGAAATTATGGGAGAGACTTGAGTAAATTCATATGTTACTGTTGTAACTAGTTGGGGCACCTTGCTTCTTAGTGTCCTGAGAAGAAGAAGAGGGAAGAAGAATAAGAGGGGCATGATACAGCTGCTACAACAACTATGGAAGACTTTTCATCCAATTTTGATAAGGACTTTTTCTTGATCACTCTAGTATCCAGTGTCGGTAGTGATGGATTTGGGGGTGATAACAAATGGATTGTTTACAGTGGAGTATCTTGTCACATGACGAGAATCTGGTGAGTATTCCTTATTATCACATAGATAGGTCTTGACCGGCTGGTGGAGACTAAAGGAGGTATGGCACAATTTGTACGGGGAGTTGGAAGGGTTAGATTCTGACTCGAGTATGAAGGACTCATGTAGGTTGATGGAGTTCTCTTTGTTCCAGGGTTGAGGGTTAACTTTCTCTTGGTCTCAGCCTTGGAAGATGTAAGATATTGTACATTTTTCAAGAGGGGACATGTATTTATTTACTAGGAGGGAGTGGATCCAGTTGAACCACAGTTGATTGGTGATCAGATGGATAGGTTGTACATGTTGTGAGGAAAACCTTCAGGTTATTATTCACATCAGATGAGGAGAAAGAGGCTTCTGAGACTGCGGTGGGCCCAAGGATTCAGTCTTTCATTCCAAGGGAAGAGAGGGAGTCCCTTCTGAGCATCGACAGAAGGCTTAGCTGGTGTGATCGAACAGAAGCTCAGGTTAGGGTGGATTCTCCTAGGAGCTCAAGGTTCAGGGTAGCTTTCGGGAGGAGGTCTTTTGGTTTGAGTTATGTGTAGGTGTTGAGGTTGGCTCCAAGTTTAGAGGGAGCTCCTAATGCGAATAGTGTTATGGGACCGGATGATGGTGATGGCATTGAGTACATCCCTCGCTAAGAGGGAGTATTAGCTTTTATAGCTCAGGAGGTACTATGCATGTTTTGTATTGAATGTGAAAGTAACCTTACATTTTCACTACTAGGCACTTGACTTTGTAATGGGTTTTTATAAAGTTGTAATAAAGTGGTTATTTTATTAAAGTGACTTTTTATTAAGTGTACCTTCTAATATTAAAGTGACTTTATTTCATAAAGTGCAGTTATGTTATAAAGTGAAATTGTACTTTAATATTTTAAGTGATTTATTTTGGAGGGAATAAATCATGTCCCTTGATCATGTAAAGGAAAGATTACATCTTGACCTTTGGATTTAGAGATGGGAAAGGTGAAAAGACACTTGGAAGGTGAAAGGTCACTTTAGAATTATAAGAGAATGCATTGGGTAGTGTGCAAGACAATGAGAAGAAGAGATTGAGATATTTTCGACAGAGCTTTGAGGAGAAGAGGAAAGGGAAGCAAGCTGGGCACATTTTCCAAGAGAGCTTGGGTGTAATGTCCCCATTTTGGGACATTATAACTTTACAGAGTGTTATGCCTACCAGAGTAGCCAGATATGGGTGACAGAGAATTTGGGATATATTGAGGGGTTTTATTGGGCCCGACTTGCATCGCTCATCATCAGGATCCATTTTGCACAGCTTGGTTTTGGTTTCGTTGCATTCCAACGATTTTCATAATTTTGAGTTATTATGGGTCATCTCTTAATTAATTTCACTAAGAAGGTCATAATGGGCATATTACTTGGAGAAACCTCTTAGTGTAATAGCTCATCAGAATCGGGAAGAAGAGCACTACAGGATAAGATGATGAGAAGTGACTTTCAGTGGCCGGAGAAGCCATAAGGATGCATAAATTGCTTTTTAGAGGTAAAATGATTAATTAATTAATTAATTAAGTGATTTAATCAAGGAATAATAAAATAAAGTAAAAGCCACTTTGAGGGAAAAGGTCAACAACGAATTAGGGTTTCAGCAATGAATTAGGGTTTTGGAAAGCTATAAGAGAAGAGTTGGCAACTTAATTCATCATTATGCAGATTATGACTTGTCATTGAGGAGAAGAGGCGCATCTCAGGAGAGATAGTTTAGTGGATTCTAGGAGGAAGACACCAGTGGTTGATTTTGGTGTTGAGAGACACACCCTAGTCACCGAGAAGATCATTCAGGTCTTCCATAATTCTTCAGCAGCAGTTACACAGTGTTCAATAGCAAGGGTGCATTCATCCAGAGTGAGGGCGCAGCTTCTAAGAGGGTTTTTAGTCGAATTATCCCATCCAGGGAGAATTTCGAGATTTCCCTCTGACCCATTTGAGAGGAGGGCAAGGCGCATCTTTTGCATGGTTCCTCATTAGATTCCGATGAAGGAATCAACTGGGATGCATTTTCCAACTTGGACGTGCGACACTTTTGGTAGGCACATTTGGGGTTCCAGACCTAGCATCAAACCAGATTCAAGGAAACCCTTCTGACCCATTTCCCAGTAGACCAAGGCGGTCCTTTTGAGACATATCTCGTTCAATTTCAGCAGTGGAATCACTAGGATGCATTTTGCCAGAAGAAGATGGGTGCATTCCCAAGGGGTATCCATCCGGGATCCAAATTCATCAGCAGAGGGGTCCGACAGATACCAGTATTGAGGAATAGAGCAGGGCGCATCATTTGGGATAGTTTCTAGGCCATTCCGAGAAGTATATTTCCTAGGGTGAACTTTCCAGACTTCCAGCAGTTACCATCAGAGCTGCCATAGTCCCAGCGCATCCATTGATTCCGCAATGCTCCCATATTCCAGGTATTATCTTTTAGTTTCTTATTTGTATTTTGGCTAAGATCCGTTGTCTATTGATCTAGTCGAGTATTGTCAGTTTATTCATATGCATTCGTCCATTTTGTAATCCACAAAGATATCATAATACAAACTTTGCAGTCTTTTGTCGCATTTATTATTTGTATGATCATTTATATGTTGTAAACCATTGATCCTACACACACATTAGCAACGTTTCCTAGACTATCCAAGTCAGGAACAATACATTGGGCACATCTCCCAAGGCAAAACTATGTTTTTTTAGTGTTGAAAATTATTGTTGTGTGGGAGGTTATACTGTTCGAATTCATATAGTCCGTACAGTAGAGAGGAGGGCATGATTTTTTAGGCAGTTTGTCGGCACGGAAATTGAGGATATTTTGAGCATTCTTTTCTACAAAAAAGGTTCGTAAAAAACAGGGAGTACAGCAAATCGAGGGCACAAATTTCAAGGTGATTTTTTCTGGGTGGGTCGTACAGTAGTACGGTCTTAGCACAATTTTCAAGAAATATTTTTGGAGGGACTGTTTGGGTGTTGTAAGTGGTTTTCTCTTGGTTGTAAATGTAAACTTGTTGTTGTTATAACTTTCCTGAAGCTAATAAAGTCTCTCTCTATCTTTGGGTTTCCCCATATTGGGGTTTTCTCTGGTTGGTTGCATAAATTTATGAGTATTACATGGATGTGTGATTGTTGTTCATTGTGTTTTTTTCGCTGCAAAAGTGCTTGGCAGTGTGTATTTCTACTAATAATAATTTATGAATATGAAGTTATACATTTAAGAGTTCATAGATGACAGTTATCTCTAGGTTGCTAAGTGTATGACAGAATTTGTGCATGTTGATTTTATCATTTAATTTCTACATGAAAGGAGGAGAAAAGGCAAGTGAGGCTATTTTGTTCATAATAGTTATTGTTTTTTATGCCATGATTTGAAAACTATTTCAATTTTAAGCCTCAAAAAATGTGCTACTACTGGCACCTTTTTTCGATTCAGTGGTTCATTTTTAAGATTTTGGTTATGACAATACAAGTTCTGAAGGCCATGGTTTCAAACAAGTAATTTTAACCTTGTAAAATCCAAAAGGGTGCGACTTGTAGTAGCGCGTTTCAATTCAAGGTTTGATTTTAATATTTTGGTTGCAATAATATCGGTTGTCATTCAATTTCTACAGGAAGGGAGGAGAAGGGGCAAGTGAGGCTATTTTGTTCATAATAGTTATTGTTTTTTATGCCATGATTTGAAAACTATTGCAATTTTAAGCCTAAAAAATGTGCTACTACTGGCACCTTTTTTCGATTCAGGGGTTCATTTTTAAGATTTTGGTTGCGACAATACAAGTTCTGAAGGTCATGGTTTCAAACAAGTAATTTCAACCTTGTAAAATCCAAAAGGGTGTGACTTGTAGTAACACGTTTCAATTCAAGGGTTGATTTTAAGATTTTGGTTGCAATAATATTGGTTGTTAAGGCCATGGTTTCAAACAAGTTATAATCCTAACCTCGAAGAAAACCAAAAGGGTGATACTTGTAGCACTACATTTCAAAGTTGTGGTTGATTTTAAGGTTTTGTTAACAACATTATGGGTCATGGTTATAAACGGTTGCCAAAAAATTGGTGATATTGGTGGCACCACTTTTTGAAATTGGGATAAAAATAAAGACTTAATGAAACCTTTAAAACAACGAGAACTCTACAGGCTTCTTATCAAGTTGATAACTTATTTAATATTCCTTTAATTTCTACAACCAAAATCTCAAATGTTATATCAGTATCAATTTGGACCGATTTCAATTTTGAGAAGTGGTTCAACACCCATTGATTCCCACTACTTATCAATGAGTGTCATTGAGTTCAGAGCTCTAAGAGGATTGGTTATTCATGTTAATTCCATAAGTACTTGCAAGATCAAATTGATGAGTTTTATATTAGTTGATTTTTGTAGCATTTAGGTTTGGTCAACTTGGTTTCCTAGTTAGTATCTTTGTTTATGTTGATTCTCTACTTATCTCCTGTGGTTTGGTATCCATCACTAACCCTGCTTTATGCAATTCAACAAAATGCTTCATTGACAAGGTCTGTCTCTAGAAATCCTAAGCATTGAGTGTTATGGAAAGAAGTATTTAATGTCATAATTATCCTTTCCATGAAACTGGTAGGTGTGATTCAACCCACATTTTAATCATAAGAAACATACTAGGGATACGATATAATTAAGAACCAATTACAATCCAAAAAAAACAAATTAAGGTAACATGAAGCTAAGTTTGAATTATTAACCATGCATTGTTTGATGTTTTTTTGGAAGACAAACAGTCTTCACATTTTTTGTGTTGGCATCATACCCTTGACTACTGGAAAAACCAAACCAACCCAAATCATTCCACGTCAACAATACGTTGGATATAGCGTACCTCCTCACAGTCACAAGTTATGCAGAAATAGAAGGGGAGAATTGGTTCAAGTAGTTTTGTATTTGCAAAGCTTGTGAGAGACAAAAGTGACACCATTGCACCATCATGATTGATATCCATCACCAAAAACCTACAAATCATTTATCAAACAATTGGATCACAAAAGAAATTGATGATTCTCCTCTTCCTCCCATTGTAAGCCATTATTCTAATGGATCCTTAATATTATTTTTTCTTTAAGTTGTATAAGTTGTATATTTTATTAAAGAATCCATGCCTACGTCCTAGTTGCATCATCCTTTGATATATCTCATTTTAGTTCCAATTCTATCGGGTTTTTTTAATTCATTATAGTTTCTTCCCCCCCTATGGAAATATAGAATTGGACAAACCTTGAGAACATTTGATCTCTTTATGCATTGAAAATGGGTAGCAAAAATGGTATAAATAGATATTTACATGGATGATTTAGCCAATAATTTCACTATTCCTTGTCATATGTACTTTGATAATAATGTAGAAGATGAGCCTAGCCATCATCATATGGACACTCTACTACTTTTCCCTATGCAATTCCAAGCCCAGAGTGTCAAGTCGATTCAAGAAAATTGTAGCATGGTTAGAGAAATTGAGAATTATGGTGGTGGTAATGGTAACAAGGGATATAACACCATGGAAATAAGGGGAAAGCATAGATGTGTGGTGAGGTCTATCAAATGTACATAGAAATCAACATAGAAATCAATCTGACCAAGTATAACTAGAATACCTACATGCAAATTGTTGCATTGAACATTGAGTATGAAGCATTAACCATAGTGCCCGAGATTACAAAAAAAACATATACTACAATGACCATTATCAATTTCAAAATGGAAAGTAATTTTGTGATAAGATGATCTAACAATTTTGTAGTGCAAACTTAAAATAAATGCTCAGCAAATGATAGATTAATATTAATGCACAAAAGATTATTATATTCCCGCATTTGCATTGAACATTGAGTATGAAACATTAACCATAGTGCCCGAGACTACCAAAAAAACATATACTACAATGACCATTGTCAATTTCAAAATGAAAAGTAATTTTGTGATAAAATGGTCTAACAATTTTGTAGTGCAAACTTAAAATAAATGCTCAGCAAATGATAGATTAATATCAATGCACAAAAGATTATTATATTCCCGCTCAACTAATGATAGACTAATATCAATGCACAAAAGATAATAATATTCCGTATGAGGCAAGGATTAAAATGATTAATCACTTTGAGTCAATTGTGTTGACTTCTCAATGTATGGTAATTTGAAACTTGAATGATATAAAGGGATAACATAATTTACAATATATGTCAAAGCGGTTCTAAGGACAATATGTCTGATCCATTTGTGGCCCATCTAGGAAAATGGTTGTAATAATATAATGAAACGTTTTCCTTTCTCAATCACACTTAGATACTCAAATTCTAACCAACCTAATTAATGTCAAGTCGCTCTAGCAAAAGGTTATATGATGAATATTATACATTTTCCTTTCCCCGTCAACTTTAAATACTTTTCTTCCAATGGACCATAACTTATTTAATTACCATAACTTATTTAATTTTATTGTTTTAAAAAATAAAAATAAAATTATCTAATAGATAAATAAATTGTGAAAAATTATACGAGTAGAAAACAAAAATCATTTTAATTATGCAATTCATTTTGATGTGAATGTAAACATAACGCCCAAAACGATGTAGGGGTAGGTAAAAGGATCATTTCTTATCCCAAAAAAATCAAGAAATAACTTATGCTTGAGGGCTAGGTGAAGCATCTAAGCAGAGACATTGTCAATGTAGGAAGGTGTTGCCTTGCTTAAGGAAAGAAGAGTCAAATGTGCAACCGTGATAGGGGATTCTACTATAGTAGTTCGTCACTTACACTGCAATTCAATTCAGAATGATATTCCACTAACTCATCTCATATTAAGAACACAAGCTCCGGTAAAAGAGTTAAAAACATTAAAATTATTCCAGGTTTTATGTCAACACAAGCACCGAGCATATACCCAAGCTAATGTGGGATTTTAAATGGGAGAAGGCATAATCAAAATAAATGGGGAAGTATATATATTACCACCTTCTACTGACACATTTAAGAAGTATACATTAATATATGCATCATAAATCTCATAAGCAATGCAAGCATGTGATCATGGTGAGGGCATTAAAGACACCAATGAGACATGTGTTGAGCTATAAATTCGAGCATGATCCAAGTTCTATTAAGGACACAGGTATGTAGAGGGTTATTAGAAGTGGGCCTTTTTTAGGTGAATTCACTTATTGATGGTTTTAGTAGTTATCCTCACTTCAATATCTCTAACTTATGCTCAAGGCCAAGGACCATGTTCAACTCTCTTTATGGGGTATAGTTAAATAAGT
>JASDQU010201193.1:471-18562 GCA_032191745.1 Picea mariana | reverse complement strand
CCGAAGGACTTGTGATTTTTGACATTGCAAATGCCGAAATCGCGATGGGTGAAATCCCGATTTGATCTGAACTGTTGGATCAAATATTGATCGGAGGGTCACTGTTCACTCTCACAGTTAACGACTGAATATGATTTCGCTTAGTGAAACAGACTCATCATGAAGACTTAGTTAATGTTTCAGATGACGATTCAGTTGCTGAGACAGTTGTTGTTGCTCTTGCCGAAGGAGATGGGAAGTGGAACCGTCATAATAGAATGTATAAAAGAAAACGAGTGACATTGTATGGGTTGATTGTTCTGAATGAAAAATGTGTAAACAGTAAGAAAAAGAAGATGAGTAGAGGAATAGTAAGAAGTGAAGGAACTGTGCAGAACGAGAACAGAAGAAGAGAAACATGATGGACAGAACAGGAGCAGAGCAGAATGACAGAAGACATGATACAGAGCAGACCTGTTGAATAAGAGAAGAGTAGCAGAACAGTGAACAGAAGACCAGAATTAAAGAACAAAGAAAGACTAGTAAGAACTGATTTATCTATAAAGTTGAATGTGTATTTAACCATTAATATTTAAGGGAGGTTGGGAGGAGCTCGGGAGGACTATTGTCCTCAGAGGTTCAAGTGGGAGCTTGAACACAAGAAGTTGTAGCTTCCATCTGGTAGTGGCCAGAGAAACCAAGGTGGCAGGGTGGTGCTAGGGAGAACAGGTGTTCTCCGTTATGCAGGTTGGAGCCTGTGTAACTGGAAGTTGGTGCTTCCATCCATTTGGTGCTGGAACATTCAGGAGGTTGGTGCTTCCATCCAGTTGGTGCTGGAATACTCAGGGAGTTGGTGCTTCCTTCTAGTGGGTGCTAGAGAAACCAGAGAGTTGGAGGTCTCAAACAAGTTGCAGCTTGTAAAACAGAGGTAGCAGCCTCACATTGAGTTGGTGCTTAAGTATAGATGATGTACAGAACTGAAAAAGACTGCCTATCATTTCGAAGAAGAAGAGGTTTTCTCCCTTTATGGGTTTCCTCGTGAAAATCTGTCTCTGTGTGTATTTTATGTGTGACTGATGATCTTTACTCTTACTGTCCATATGCTGTATNTATAGATGATGTACAGAACTGAAAAAGACTGCCTATCATTTCGAAGAAGAAGAGGTTTTCTCCCTTTATGGGTTTCCTCGTGAAAATCTGTCTCTGTGTGTATTTTATGTGTGACTGATGATCTTTACTCTTACTGTCCATATGCTATATGTTCCTTGATGACACATGAAGAAATATTGATAATAGTTAAGAAGGTGTAAAATTGTTTAAGCTTATAAACAACCAATTCACCCCCCCCCTCTCAGTTGTTTTAGTATTTCCAACACAAGGTCCATACGAAAGTTGGGAAGATGATATGAGGTTTGATGACACAAAGGATGAAGCATGCTAGAGAGGCTTTCTGAAGTAAACTACAAATTACAAATTTTCAGGGTGGCAGGGTGGAGCAAGAAAGGATATTGATGTCTCCTACAGTTTGGTGCATGTGAACAATAATTATGTGGGTTGGTGCTCATTGGTTGAGTTAGTGATTATCACAGGGATTGGTGTCCCCTGTAGGTTGGTGCCTGCAAATATTATTTCATATTGGTCTCTGTTGTAAGTTGGTTCTTACAAATTTTATAAATAAAGTTTTGTGGTGTTCCCCATTTGAGTTTCCACATTAAATATATGTGTATAATGAATTGCATGACTAATTTTTGGTAGATAACATATTTGATTAAAAGAAATTGTGGTAAAAGAAATTAATGGTTATTTTTAATATCGATTCACCCCCCTCTCAATATTCCAATAATTGGTATTAGAGAAGGTTCCTTCAGTAACATTCTAACCACTGGAAGGCAGATCCCAGTAGGTCATGTGGATAAACAACATAGATTATCTCTAAGAAAATCTCCTTACTTTGATGGAACAAATTATTCCTTCTGGAAAATCAAAATGAGAGTGTATTCACAATCACTAGGGTATGATTTCTGGGAATAATTCAAGAATGGTTGTGAAACCCCAACAAATCCACTTTTTGATATAGGTGCAAAGAATCTCGGTGACAACAAATCAAAATCCATGAATGAAATTATGGAAGGGTTATCAAAATCAGAATTCACCAAAGTTTTTCACTGTAAATAAACAAAGGAGATGTGGGATCAACTGCAGAACAGGCATGAAGGAGATGATAAAATCAAGCAAGCAAAGATACAAACTCATAGGAGTCAATTTGAAATCCTGAAGATGAATGAAGAAGAAAACCTTACATCATATATTTTACTTGTGGATGAAATTATAAACATCATCAAAGGTCTGGGGGAAATGATTGATGGGAAATTCATTGTGCAAAAGTACTTAGGTCACTTCCTATGAGATTCAATCCTAAGATATCAACTCTCGAAGAAGAAAAAGAATTGGACAAATAAACGATGGATGAATTGCATGGAATTCTTACAGCATGTGAGATGTGAATAGGACAAGAAGAAGTACCTAAAAGAGAAGCAACATTCAAAGCCTCAAAGAATACCAACAGAAGAAAACAAAGATCAAGTGACAACTCCAATGATGATTCTGATGCAGAAGAAGCCAACTTTGTGAGAAGGCTCTAGAGAGGAACTGGAAAATATAAAGTTAAGCTTCCTTTCAAAAATTTTAATTGTGGTGAAGTAGGACACTTTGCTACCAAATTCCCTCATAATAAAAACAGAGACAACAAAGATAAGGATGATTTTAACTCTAATGAAAGAAGAAGGGAAAAACTCAAAGGAACAAATACTTTCAGAAGCAAAAGAAGAATCTATATTCCAAAGAGAACAACTACTTATCTTCTGAAAGTGTTGAAGAGATTTAATGAGATGTTTTGTTTGTGGCCCAAGAAATAGAGTCCAATGAAGATGAAGACAATAACAACATCCCAGAGATGGGAGAAAATGAAGAAGTGGATGTTGATCTTGAAGGAGAATTACTCTGTGCCCTAGATGAAACAAAAAGTCTCAGAAGAAAGAATAGATGGTTGAAGGAAGAATTGTCACATAATTCTGATTTGGTTTCTAAACTAGAAGAACAAAAGAAAGTTGAAGAGGAAGTAATGATTCAATTGTAGAAAAAATAAGAATATTGTGAGAAACTTGAAAAAGAAAATGTTGCCTTAATGAAGGAAATAAATGTACTTATAGATAAGCTAAACAACAGTAAAAAAATTGAACAAAGTTCCATGATATTAGACAATATGCCCAATAACCAAAGATCACCATTCGACGGAACTGGACTTGGTTACAATCCCAACCTCACATTATAGAAGACCAAGGAAGAACCCAATATTTATGCTACATCCCTGATCAGTTCCATTGAACATAATGAGAACACCAATGAAGCAAACCTTAACCAACATAAGTTAGTTGTCCTGCATAGGAAGAATGAATTCAGAAAGGTGATGACACCAAGAAGACCTACTATGAAAAGGTATGAATATCTCTTTCTTGATAACTATTTTTCATGCAACAATTTTGGACATAAGGAAATAGAGTGTAGAGCATATCCAAGAAATGACCAAAGAAGAAATGGAGGCATGTACAATGCTCCAAGAAATATTTATGTGAACAACAAAGTCAAGAATCTTGTTGAAAACATAAACAAGAATTCATTTGTTCCACTATTTAACTATGATATTGAATGTTATAATTGCCACAATTTTGTCCATAAAGCTCAGGATTGCATAGCTTGGACACATACCCCTATTGAAAAACACACTGCAGTCAACAATACCACCAAATTCTGGAAGAAGAAATAAAAAAGGAGTTCTCAAGAAGAATGTGATTTAGCAATGCATGCTCAAGACAAAGAAATCTATTGGTACATAGATAATGGTTGTTCAAGGCATATGCCTGGTGATGAAAATAAATTCCTTAATCTAAAGAGAGAGAAGGGAGGAAATGTTTAATTTGGAGACAATAAATTTGCCAAGATAATTGGGAAAGGTAAATTTAGCCTTGGAAGTCATAAGGCCACAACATAAAATTTTCTCCTAGTTGAATATTTAAAGCATGACATTCTAAGTATCAGTCAGTTGTGTGACCAGGGACACACACTCTTGTTTAACTCCCAGGAATGCTGAATAAGAAAAGAAGGCACTGGAAAATTGGTAGCAACAACAATCAAAACTCCAAACAATGTATACATTCTAAATAAAATTGGAAAAAAAGTATGTTGTGTGGGATAGATAGATGAAATTTGGTTATAGCATAAGAGAATGGGACATTTAAGTTTTTACAACTTAGTTAAGGTCAGTAACCACTAGGAAGTAAGAGGCATGTCAAAAATCATCAAGCCCTCAAACCCAATTTGTAAACATTGTCAACATGGGAAACAAAATAGAGTGAGATTCAAAACCAAGGAATATTCGACATCAATACCATTAGAACTCATCCACACTAATCTTTGTGGGCCAACCAAATCACAAATTCTGCAAGGTAATCGTTAATTCATGTTGCACATTGATGATTACACAAGAATGACTTGGGTAGTCTTCCACATACATAAATCAGAAGCCTTTGGGAAATTTAAAGCATTCAAAGAATTAGTTGAAAATTAAACAGACTTGAAGATCAAATGCATGAGATCAGATAGTGGAGGAGAATTCACATCAGATGAGTTTAATGAATTTTGTGAAGATCATGGGATAAGAAGACACTTCTCAGCTGCAAGAAATCCACAAAAAAATGGAGTGGTTGAAAGGAAGAACAAGATTGTGCAAGAAATGGAACGAACAATGCTAAATCAAGCTAAATTGTTAGATATTTTTTGGAGGGATATAATCTACACAACTATCTATATTCTGAAAAAAGCACAACTCCAAGCTAATAGTGAAAAAACTCCATATAAATTTTGGAAAGGAAGGCTCTCTAATGTCAAACACTTTAAGGTCTTTGGAAGCAAATGCTACATAAAAAGAGACAATGATAACCTTGGAAAATTTGACTCCAGATCCGATGAAGGTATTTTCCTTGGTTACTCCTCTCAAAGAAAATATTATAGATGTTTAAATATGAGATTAAACAAAATTGTTGAAAGTTCAAATATGAGAGTGGATGATGAAAAGCTTTGAAGGATCAATATGCAAAAAACTGACCATCCAACAATAACAAGCTATAGTGAAGAAGAGAAAGACAATGAGAAGTATAATGTAGAATAAGAAGAAGAAGAAGAGAAATACAATGAGGAAGATAATGCATAATAAGAAGAAGAAGAGGAAGCTCCTAGACAAGAAACAAAGAATCCCTCGAGGTATGTTCAAAATAACCACCCTGAAGAACTGATTCTTGGAGAGAATGAAAAAGGTGTCCAAACAATACGAGAATTGATAAAATCACCAAAACATGCAAATATGTCTCTATTGTCTAAAATAGAACCCAAGAAATTCAAGGAAGCTACCAGAGATAAAACATGGGCTAATGTTATGAATGAAGAATTAGATCAAATTGAGAAAAACGAAACTTGGGAGTTAGTTCCAAGACCAAAAGACAAGAATGTAATTGGCACGAAGTTTGTTTTTAGGAACAAACTGAATGAGGATGGAAAAGTAGTGAAAAATAAGGTAAGGATTGTATGTAAAGGATATGCTCAAGTTTAAGGGGTATACTTTGATGAAACTTTTTCTCCAGTAGCCAGACTAGAATCCATTAGAATCTTTGTGGCATTTTCAAGCTACAAGAGTATCAAAGTCTATCAAATGGATGTTAAATCCGCATTTCTAAATGGAAATTTGGAAGAGAAAATATTCATTGAACATCCTGAGGGATTTCAGCTAATAGACAATCAAGATTATGTGTGCAAATTCAAGAAATCATTATATGTCTTAAAGCAAGCTCCTAGAGCATGGTATTCAAGACTTGACAAGTACCTGCAACAACAAGGTTTCAAAAAGGGAACATCAGACAACAATATCTACATCAAAATATATAATGCATAAATGTTGATCATTGTAGTGTACGTGGATGATATTATCTTTGGAAGTAATAATGATAAAATGAGCCAAAATTTTGTAGAAGAAATGAAAGAAGAATTTGAGATGTCCATGCTAGGAGAAATATCATTCTTTTTGGGACTGCATATCACTCAAAATAGCAAAGGAATATTCATCTCTCAGACCAAATACATCAAAGAGATGTTGAAGAAGTTTGAAATGGAATATTGTAAACATGTCAGCACACCCATGGTCATTGGACGTAAGCTTAGAAAGGAGGATGAATCTAAGGAAAATGATCAATATATGTACATGTCAATGATAGGAAACCTACTTTATGTGACAACTTCAAGGCCAAACATAATGCAGGTGGTAGGGCTAGTTGGAAGATTTCAAGCTACACCTAAGGAAACACATGTATAGTTTGTCGAACAAATATTTAGATATTTAAAGGGTACTTTGGACTTTGGACTATGGTATCCAAATGGAGAATACTTTACTCTAACATCCTATACTGATGCAGATTGGGTGGAGGAGAATTCTTCTTGGGAAATTGTTTAGTATCTTGGCTAAGCAAGAAACATTCTTCAATCTCATTGTCCATAACAGAAGAAAAGTACATTGTAGCAACATCATGTTGTACACAAATTCTATGGATGAAACAAACACTGCAATACATTCAGATAGACTACAAGAAGCCGATTTCTATATTATGTGACACCACTAGTGCTAATAGAATTTCAAATAATCGAGTGATGCACTAAAAGACAAAACATATCCCAATCAAATATAATTTTATGAGGGAACATCTAAATGATAAGATTGTCAAGTTGGAGTATGTTCCTACCAAGGAACAATTAGCAAACATATTTACAAAACCCCTACCTAGAGATACATTTGAGTATCTCAGACAAAAGATGGGATTCATTCCCATTTCTCAGTGAAAGCTTCAACTGAAAGTTGTTGGGAGCTCAATATAACCAAAATCTTAGGGGGAGAGTGCATATGGTTGCACATTGAAAAGAAAAATGAAGAGTACCGTGTTAAGGGGAGCTACACAAAGATAAGAAGATTGTTGGATACATTGAATAAATCACCAAATACATAAACCCTTTAGCATTGATTTCAAAGGTGGAGATAAATGAGACAGGGGGATACTTGCAGACATAGGAGACTTGCATAGACTAGTTTAAGAATATATTTTTCCATCAATGACAAAGGGGGAGATTGTTGGAAATTTTTTTGTCATTGATGTCAAATGTAGAAATCCTTGGATGTCATTGATGTCAAATGTAGAAATCCTTGGATGTCATTGATGTCACAAGCAAGGGGAGACTAACCATTTTCATTGATGAAGGAAGGAATATTGTGTTGCTAGTTCCAAGGGTCATGAAAGGATATCATATCTGTATGGGATCGAAAGAATAATCAAAGCAATTCAGCGTAGTTTGAAAAGTTGAAAAAATTAGAAATTGACGGTTGAGATTAGATCTGGAGAGGAGCCTTACTAGATCGATGGCTCTTGTTGATCGTCCATTGGACCCCGAAATCAAGAGATTTATTGTTTCAGAACTTCATATCGGAGATTCCTATATCGACTCTGACACAAATACTCTGAGGGTGAGATCCAGTCATTCATCGTAGAGGGATAATCAAGGGCCATGATCTATAATAAATAGGACTGCAAGGAAGAGCATTCAGAGAAAGAATCTGACATGTCTGAGTCTTAACTCCAACCATTGGAGTATATTAACTCTAACCACATGGATGAATCCCATCCTTCCATTTTGAGAAGTGATAAAATACGAATATTAAACTCCTAAAAAAAATCGATGGTGTAGGACTATTCCGAGTGATGTAGTTGTTGGACAGTTGGTTGTCATTGATGTATTTGGACAATCGGTTTTCATTGATGTCAACATATGTGGTTTTCATTGATTTCAATAGATGTGATGGGTATATTTGGAGAAGTCTCCAAAGTGGTCCCCTTATGGCATAGCTCTAAGCATGGCCCTCATGAGAAGATGCTTTGAAGAAGTCTACAAGAAGTCCTAGAGGTGTGGTCATTAATATCAAAGTTGTTTGGGGAATAAGGACATGAAGGAAAATGCAAATGCATGTAACATACTCAGAGATGGATAGTCCTCGTCATATTATTTCCAATGGTAGGTGATACACCATGTATTTAGTCACAGTTAGGGAGATATGATCTCATGAATTTGGAATTCCCTGAAGAAGGGTTAAGAATCCCCTAATTGGTTTCAAGTGATTAATGAAAGGGTAAGGTGGTTGTAACAAGAAATTTCAAGAAGCCCTAAAGTTAAGTAAATACGTTACTTGAAAAAGTATAAATACACCTCAAAGAATATATCATTTGTACACACACAAGTTCATTGAATATCTATCTAAGTGAGAAAGTGATTCTTATATGAGGTAACAAAGGATATCTGAGGTGAATTTCAGAGGGAAGATGAAGTGTTTCGGATCTTCATATCAGATATTTCTATCTCAAMTCTGACGCCAATAATCCAAGGGTGAGATATAGTCATTCATCGTAGAGGGAGAATCAATGACCACGATCTATTGTAGATCAGACCRCAAGGAAGAGCATTCAGAGCAGGACTCTKACATGTCTGAGTCTTAACTCTGACCATCATAGTATATTAACTCTATCCATGTAGATGAATCTTATCCATCCGTTTTGAGAAGTGATAAATGGTGGAGATTAAACTCATAAAAAAAGATCAATGGTGTAGAACTATTCAGAGTGATGTGGTTGTTGGATATTTGGTTGTCATTGATGTAGTTGGACAGTTGGTTGTCATTAATGTCAACATATGTGGTTTTCATTAATGTCAACAGATGTGGTTTTCATTGATGTCAACATATGTGATGGGTGTACTTGGAGAATTATCCAAAGTGGTCCCCTTATGGCATAGCTCTAATCATGGCCCTCACGGGAAGACACTTTGAATAATTCTACAAGAATCCCCATAGTTGTTGGCATGTTTACAGGAAGAATGTGCTTGTCATTGATGGAAAGAACAACAACAAACCAAACCTCGAGAGTGCAGAAGACGAGAAATCTCAGAAGATATAGTGGTTTCCAGAAGTGCAGACGAGGTCCAAGAGACAGACTCGCAGGAGGAGAAAAGTTCGAGACCTGTGAACACTTAGAAAACCTTCTAAGTCAAAGAGATCATAAGTTCAGAAGGAAAAACGACAGTGGTCATTGGATCACCGATCCAGAGGACCAACAACCATCAGATTGAATTAATGGAAGGATACGATAAGCAAGGGTTGAGATCTGAGATCTTGATCACCAGAATTTCCGTCAGCCGTCGGATCGAAATAAATGGAAGGATGGGATAAGAAAATATGGAGAGCCATTGGATTTAATTGAAAGAAAATATGCATTTCACACAGATCGAGTCGTTGATCTAAGATCTTGATCAACAAATAACATTTTTTTCAGGTCTAAATATGTGATGAGGTTACGCTCCGTAGAAATCATTTCGAGAGTTTCAGTTTGAGATTTGAAATCCTCGAAGCCCGGTGAGCTGGAGAGATGAAGTAAATCTCGATCATCTGATCATCCGAAATATATCTCAGCCGTCATATCATTCAAAGTAAATCTCAAGCGCCGGATCATCCGAAGTGGATCTGGGTCGTCTGATCTAGAGCGTCAGTTTGAGATTTGAAATACTCGAAGCCCAGAGACCCGGAGAGCCGAAATAAATCCTTGACTGTCGGATCATCCGAAGTAAATTTCATCCGTCAAATCATTATAAAGTGGAAGGACAGGGTAAGTTAGAAGAAGGGCACACTAATCTCAGCGGCTAAGAATCGGGCACTCAGATCTACGGTCGACAGGGCATATCGGACCCCCCAAACCTTTCTGCCTTTAACTGTGGGGGGGGATCCAAGTTGGTGGTATTTTCCATGTGGGACCCTCAAACATGTCACCTTCCTGTCAACTTGGACCCCCCTCACTCATTTCCAATTACCGCCTAACACCCCCTCCAAGTAAACCACCAAACCACTCATACAACCACCTCCGCGCTCTGACGTCACACTCCACTACATTGCCTACATGTCTCACCCATGCCAACAGACCACCTCAACAAGGACATGTGGAAGAACTACGTCAACAAGGACATGTGGCAGACCACCTCACCAAGGACACGTGGCAATAATTTGCATACTTTGAGGGGAAGTAAAGTTTGAGACTTGAGATTTCAGAAGTCCAGAGACCTGAAGGAGATCTCGACCGCTGATCGAGAAAGGGGGCGCAAAATTGTTGATCTGGTTGAAAGGCCAAATTCCCGAAGCAGAGAAGAGTCATCGATTGAGAAGGACAGGTGTACGCAGATCATTGACTCTGGAAGATTAGCGTATGGAAGAAAGTAGGGTTTGATATTTGACACTCCCGAAGCCCGGATCACGAAGTAAATCACAGTCATTGATTTAGGGAGGTTAGATATGATCCGCATAACTTGAAGGGACAAATATGAACCGTCAGATTCAGGAGCACCATCAAGATCATGAGATTGACGATCATGTCGCATTGTGGGGATTGAAGGTGCATGAACCTTAAAAAGTTGAAGGCGGACCGCAATTGAAACCACGGTTTTTTAGAAAGGACACGTGGAAAATCGAGGTAAATTGCGGGGCGAAAAGTAGTTTGATTCAAACCACCTTTGGACGTGCCCACAATCATGTGGTCACATGAGTTCATCGTCCAAGGTCATATTGAAATATGGAGCTAACGCTCACTAGAACAAGATCGGGAAGAGCCTTTTGAATAGGCGTTTGGTCACCGCCAGCGGTAACGTGAAGGAAGGGGCTTAAAATCCAAAGAAGCCAAAAACGACTGACTGTAACTACCATAGAAGATGAAAAGTTGTGATTGCTAGAGAATCCAAAGAATCTTTGGATAATGACTACTGATGATGAACAGATTCAACATAACTGCCAGATAAGATGAAGATTTGTGATGATGATCTAGAAGAGAACTTGGCGTGAGAAAGACATGCAGAATAGAGAAGAGAGTGTGATTTTTCGAGGGTGATGTATGTGGGTAGGATAAGATGCAGTGTATAATCAGAAGGGGAGATATGTGGCACAGTAAAGAGAATGTAGAGGCATCATAGAGCATAAAATGCAGAAGAGAAGCTGAACATCAAGCGATGTTGAGCACATGAGGAAAAAGAGCAGAGCATAGAAGTAGAACAAACTATAAAAGTTGAAGAAGGTAGAGGAGACATGGAGCTGTAACAGACCATATTAGAGATAGATCAAGTAATTAAAGTTTTGTAAGATTCAATCAGGGTGATAGGGTGGTGCTAGGGAGGATTTCATTCCTCTAAATCCTAGTTGGTGCTAGAAGATATTCTGGGAGTTGGTGCTTCCATCTAGTGGGTGCTAGAGAAACCTGGGAGTTGGTGCTTCCATCTAGTTGGTGCTAGAGAAATATGAGAGTTGGTGCTCTCTGCAACTTGTAGCTTGCTATTAGAGGTTGTAGCCTCATATTTGAGTTGGATCTCAAAGATTGTGATGTACATGAAAGTTGGAGCTTGATTGACATCCTAAGAAGAAGAGGTTTTCACCCTTTATGGGTTTCCTTAGGAAAATCAGTGTCTCTGTGTATTCTGTGTGATTGATCATTGTATATCTATGCATGTTAATTTATCAACAACACATTAAATAATAATCTAGAAAGAATCATAAAATAACAAAAAAAGTTTCAATCTTATATACATAACTGATTCACCCCCCCCCCCTCTCAGTTATATTTCCAACAATTGGTATCAAATCCGGTGCTTTTGATCAAAGGTAGATCCTTAAGCTTGAACATGACTAGTCATGATGGAAGTTCAACTAATAGACCCCCTCTGTTTGATGGAACAAACTTTGCCTTTTGGAAAATAAGGATGAGAACACATTTAATGTCTTTGGGTGCTGATGTTTGGGATGTCGTTGAAACAGGATATGTGAAGCCTGTAGTCTTGGCCTCAAAGGATGATAAGTTGGAGTTTATCTTTAATGCAAAATAAATGAATTCCATCCTCAGTGGACTTGTTGAAGTCGAGTTTGATAAAGTCATACACTGCCATTCATCAAAAGTTATGTGGGACAAGATGATAAGTAGTTATGAAGGTAATGAAAAGGTGAAAGACGCAAAACTTGAGACTCACGGACTGAAATTTGAGTAGCTAAAAATGGATGAAGATGAAACTATCAGTAAGTACTTCTTATGTATAGAATAACTTGTCAACACTATGAAAGGCCTAGGTGAAACGATAGCTGGACATTTTCTAGTCCATAAAATATTAAGATCTCTTCTTGATAGATTTAACTCAAAGGTCTCTGCTATAGAGGAAATAGCTGATCTCAAAACGTTGACACTATATCAACTTCTTGGAAACCTAACTGCTTATGAAATGAGAATCACCAAAGGTAAATCCACTACAACAGAGGCATCTTTTAAGGTAGAGAAAAACACAAACTCTGATATAGATGAGATTGAAGAAAATTTTGTGAGAAGACTGAAGAAAGGATCAGGCAAATACAAAGGTAAACTACCCTTCAAATGTTTCAACTGTGGTAAGATAGGTCATTTTGCATATAAGTGTCCTCACAAAAGTAAGGATCGGACATATGACGATGAAGAGAAGCACAGACACAAGAATGTCTATAAAGAGAATAATTTTAAGAAGAAAATATTTTGTGTAAACAATGATGATGATCCCTTAGATGATGAAAGAAATGAATCTTCTATTGAAGATAAACTAAGTGTTATCATGCTAATATCTTTAGAAGATATAAACACTGAAGATACAACAAGTGAGTTTGATGATTGTGAAGCAGTAGTAGATCTTGAAGGAGAACTTGTCAGTGCCATGGAAGATATTGATAGACTCAGAGAAAAGAAAATAAAAAAAAAACAGTTATTGCTCAGGTATGAGAAAACATGCAAGGAACCATCTGAGGAAATTGATATGTTGAAGGTTAAGTTAGAAGAAGCTAAGAATAATGAAGACATCCTCAAACAAAAATTGAAGGAAGACGAAACAAAAGGTGAAAAATTGGAAGCTGAAGTAGTGACTGTCAGAAAATATCTAGATAAATTCCAGGCCTTATATCATCAGAATATGACAAGTATTAAAGCCTCAGAAGGATTAGCCTCCATTCTGAATCAACAAAGAAATTCAAAATTGAAATTTTTTTGGGTTATGAAGAGGGATCAAGTAGTGTTCAACCAAACAACAAAGAATCCATCAAGTTTGTCAAATCTACAACCATTGACAACAACAAACCTGCAGAAACAAAGGAAGAGAATCAACTGCCAAGGAGGAGTGAAGGAAAAGCTACCAGAACTGAATCTGTAGAAAAAAGAAATAATGCACCCTCCGCTCAAGGAAATTATCAACATGGAAGAAATCGATCTGCTCAAAGACAACCATTTTCCAGGTACACAGATTTTTTTTATGGATATTGTTTTTACTGCTCTAACTTTGGCCACAAAGTTGTAAATTGTTCTTTAAGATTTAGACATGAGAAATCAAGATATCCAAGGAATAAATACCTTCCACAACAAAGAATGAGACAACCAAGTAACAAACAACCATAGACTACAAATCATGTGATGGCTGGGAAAAAGACGCAGATTAAGCATAAAAATCATTATGATCCTTTTATTCAATGAACCAAAATGTTACATCTGCCATAATTATGGATATAAATCTCTAAACTACCGCTTAAATAACTATAAGCCAGATTCAAATCACAGAGATGAAAACGTCAAGGTTTGGAAGAAGAATGAAGATAACAAGTGTGGATTAGTGTTGTCAGCTCAAAGACAAAAGGACCCCTGGTATATTGACAGCGGATTCTCTAGTCATATGACAGGTGACAAAAGTAAGTTCCTATCATTCAAATAAAATAAATCAGGGAGTGTGACCTTTGGAAATKATGCTCCAGRAAAGATCAGAGGTAAAGTTCTAGTAAGCTTAAGTAATGGAAGAAGCAAAGCTCAAGATGTATTATTTGTTGATGGTTTAGAGCATAATATTCTTAGTGTCAGTCAGATATGTGACAGAGGATGTGAAGTCACTTTCACTGCCAAGAATTGTAAAATAAAGATAGCAAACACAAGAGAGCTGATTGCAAAAGGGGTTAGAACCAAAAACAATGTATATGTTCTGAAGGAAGATAAGGAGAAATGTCATTTAAGAAAATTTGATGAAAGTTGGTTATGGCATAGAAGGCTTGGACACCTGAATTTTGATCATATTGTCAAAATGAATAATGAAGGTGCCGTGAAAGACCTTCCAAGAATATCTAAGCCTAATAACTCTGTATGTGAATCCTGTCAAATGGGAAAGTTGACTTGTGCTCAATTCAAATCAAAGAGTTTCACATCTTCAGAGAAACCACTTCAAATTGTTCATATGGATCTGTGTGGACCATCACAAAAGGAAGGTACTGGAGGAGAACATTACTTTATGCTAGTCATTGATGACTTCTCCAAACTTACGTGGGTTTCCTTTCTGAGAGAAAAATCTAATGTGTTTGAGAATTTAAATTTTTTTAAGGTGTTAGCTGAGAATCAGACAGGAAGGAAGCTAAAGGTAATTCACTCAGATAGGGGAGGATATTTTCTGTTAGGAGACTTCAAAGAATTATGTGACAAACATGGAATTAAAAGAGAATATACTATTCCATGTACTCCTCAACAAAATGGAGTTGTAGAACGCCAAAATAGATGAGTTCAGTAGATGGCAAGGGCTATGATGAGTGAAAGGGACATTTCACAAACCTTCTGGGTGGAGGTTGTCCACACGACTGTTCATATTCTAAACAAAGTGCATATAAGGCCAAACAGTGATAAAACCCCATATGAGTTGTGGTTTGGTCGACCTACATCAATCAAGCACTTTAAAGTATTTGGAAGTAAATGCTATATCAAGAATAATGATGATCATCTGGGAAAATTTGATAGTAGAGCTGATGAAGGTATATTCTTAGGATATGAAACAAACAGTAAAGGATACATATTCTTTAACAAAAGAATGCATAAATTAGTAGATTGTATTGATGTTCGAATTGATGAAGAAGCTCCTGTAAAAGATCAACAGAGAATAAGCACTAAGCCAGATGAAAAAGATGATGAGAATAATGAAAATGAAGAAAAAAAAATCTCAGAGTCACAAGATGATGATGAATCAGGTGGAGAAGAGACACCCAGACAAGAAGAGTCGGGACAACAATCAACATCAAATCCTTCCTCCAGAATTACTCAAAAGAATCAGCCTGAAAGTTAGATAATTGGCGAGAAAGACAAAGGTGTACAAACCAGGAGAAGGATAATCAAAGACACTGAGAAATCACATATAGCCTTCATATCCATGGTGGAACCCAAGAACTTTAATGAATCCGGTAAAGACGTAAATTGGGTAAAATCAATGAATGAGGAACTAGACCAGATTGAAAAGAATGACACTTGGGAACTCGTTCCTAGGCCAACAAATAAAAATGTAATAGGATCCAAATAGGTCTACAAAAATAAGATGAATGAGCAACGAAATATTGTAAGAAATAAGGCTAGATTGGTCTACAAAGGATATGATCAAATAGAAGGACTGGACTTTGATGAAACATTTGTGCCCTAGCAAGGTTAGAAGATATTAGAATGTTTCTTGCCTATGCTTGTCATAAACAGTTTAAAGTCTATCAAATGGATGTCAAGTAATCTTTTCTAAATGGAAATCTAAAAGAAGAAGTCTATATGGAATAACCAGAGGGTTTCCAACTGTCAGATAACCCTAACTTTGTCTGCAAGATGAAGACAACCTTATATGGGTTGAAACAAGATCCTCGTGGTTGGTATTACAGACTGGATAAGTATCTTCAAGACAAAGGGTTCAAGAGAGGAACAGTTGACAACAATCTATATATCAAAACAAAGGGTAATGATTTGCTCATTGTGTTGGTCTATGTAGATGACATCATCTTCAGAAGCAATAATTCTTCATTGGTAGAATGGTTTGCTTCTAACATGCAGTCTGAATTTGAAATGTCTATGATAGGGGAACCGTCATTTTTTCTTGTTTTGTAAATTACTCAGAGGTCTGAAGGAATGTTTCTTTCTTAGGAGAAATATCTAAGAGAAATGTTGAAAAGGTTTCAAATGGAAGATTCTACACCTATGAGCACACCTATGGTCAATGGATGCAAGTTAAGAAAGGATGATGACTCACCTGATGTTGATCATATTTCCTATAGGTCTATGATATGCAGCCTATTCACAACATCCCGTCCAGACATAATGCATGTTGTTGGAATGGTAGGAAGGTATCAGGATGCACCTAAATAGAGTCATTTGTTAGTTGTCAGAAGAATATTCATATACTTGAAAGGAACAATGAACTATGGCCTATGGTATCCTAGGAATCAAAATTTTCAACTATCAGTCTATTCAGATGTTGATTGGGCTAACTGCGTGGATGAAAGGTAAAGCACGAGTGGAGGTGCATTCTTCTTAGGAGATTATCTTGTAGCATGGTTGAGCAAGAAGAAAGGTTCCATTTCCTTATCGAATACAGAAGCTGAATACATTGCAGCTGCCACTTGTTGTACCCAAGTATTATGGACGATTCAAACACTTGCAGACTTGGAGGTAAAGAATAATGCACTGATCCCAATTCATTGTGATAATACTAGTGCCATTAGTGTGTCAAAGAATCTTGTATTTCACTCCAATACCAAGCATATACCCATCAAGTATCACTTCTTGAGGGAATAGATAACCAACACTGTTGTTTCTTTGCATTATATTCCATCCAAAGATCAGATTGTTGATATCTTCACTAAACCGCTTGCAAAAGCTCAGTTTGAGTATCTACGCCCGAAGTTTGGCGTGACCTCGTTATCAAGCTAAATATTTTATCTGGTCAAGGGGAGAGTGCTCCTATTATATTTGATCAGGGGGAGCACAGAGTCACTCTCTGTTTTCTTTTACATTGATGTCAAAGGGGGAGAAAAACGTGTTGTCTGTATGCTACATTTGGAGGTCTAAGCAGAATAGTGCAGCCTTTCAGGGTTTCCATCAATGCCAAAGGGGGATATTGTTGGCATGTTTACAAGAAGAATGTGCTTTTCATTGATGGCAAGAACAATAGGGAACCAAACCCCAAGAGCACAGAAGACGATAAATCTCAGAAGAGATAGCAGTTTCCAGAAGTGTAGACGAGGTCCAAGAGACAGACTCGCAGGAGGTGCAAAGGTCGAGACCCATGAACACTTAGAAAACCTTATAAGTCGGAGAGATCAGAAGCTCAGGAGGAAGAAAGAAAGTGGCCATTGGATCACAGATCCAGAGGACCAACAACCATTGGATTGAATTAATGGAAGGATACGATAAGCAAGGGTTGAGATTTGAGATCTCGATCACCAGAATTTTCGTCAGTCGTTGGATTTAATCGTTGGATTTAATCCAAGGCAAAGCTGCATCGTAGACAGATCGAGTCGTTGATCTAATATCTTGATCAACGAACACAATTCGTTTCGGGTCTAAATATGTGATGACGTTACGCTCCGGAGAAATCACTTCGAGAGTTTCAGTTTGAGATTTGAAATCCCCGAAGCCCGAAGAGCCGGAGAGTCGAAGTAAATCTCGACCGTCCAATCATTCGAAATAGATCTCAGCTGTCAGATCATCTAGACTAAATCTCAAGCATTGAATCGTCTGAAGTGGATCTAGGTCGTCTAATCCAGAGCATCAGTTTGAGATTTGAAATACCTGAAGCCCAGAGACCCGGAGAGACGAAATAAATCATCGACTATCGGATCATCTGAAGTAATTTTCAGCCATCAGATCATTCTAAAGTGGAAGGATAGGATAAGTTAGAAGAAGGGGGCGCTAATCTTAGCGGCTGAGAATCAGGCACTCAGATCTACGGTGGACAGGGAATATTGGACCCCAAGACCTTTCTGCCTTTAACCTGAAAGTTTTAAACCTGTGCATATAGATTTTTAAGCAAAACATAATTTAATCAATGGCTCATACACAAAGTACACAGAGATTTTATACCGGAAACCCTCAACCGGGAAAAA
>JASDQU010201192.1:2638-13229 GCA_032191745.1 Picea mariana | reverse complement strand
TCATTGGATGTTTCTTTCAAAATTTAAACGATCCCGAAAGACAACAAACTATTCTCATGGGCATTCCATCGAGCAAGATCCAAAAAAGATAAGGAAAAATGAAGCTTCAAAACGCAATCATGGGGGGACTATAAGGACTCCAAATCCTATGGATAAAAATCACAGCATGGACACCAAAATGCACCAAAGGATCTACCTAGGGAATCCATGTAGAGGAAGGATCTACCACCTAATTACAACACTTCTAAATCAACAGAGAAGGTTTTGTGTTGCATGTCATTGGAATCAATCCTATGGAAAAGTGGAAAAGTCAACAATATGCAAAATATAAGGTGGTGAAAACCTAACTTATAGGCAAATGTCAAAAATTGACTTTCACCATAGGATGATATAAGTGTTACCCGTCTCACAAAAACACTGAACCGAAAGAACAAGTTCATTAGAATGACCCAAAGATCTCTCAAAAGGGAACTCAAGTAGCTACCAAGCCAAGAAAGGGGAAAAAAGGGACCAAATTAGGGGGAAAATGACCAAAGAAGTCTATGAATAGAGGTGGAAATCTCATTGTAATCATTGCAATTTGGAAAATAATCAAAAAGTTCAAAAATCCTCTTCCTAAAAACATGAATTCAAGGAGCTACGGTGGACGGAAGATCCTTAGACTTAGACCAAGTAAGTACAAACAACCTTTCTTTTCATTTGAAATCATCCTTTTATGCTTAAATCATGGCTTGGAAGGTGCGCACCCTTGTAAAAGGGTCAGGCCTATGTGTATGTGGGTTGTCCACGCCCATCCCACATATGTACATGGGAAAAGTAACAATTAGACCGTGTACATACGCGACTATATTAAATACAACCTTCGTACACTTCTTTTGATGGTCAAAAAAAATGAAATAAGGGTTATTCCTCTCCAAAATTTGTGCAACAGGTTGTATTTCCATTGGTGAGAAAGGGAACATGAGGAATTAGATTTCTTGGTGGAGTAGGAACTCGGGGCTATTGCCATGCTGAAACAGTGTGGTATGTGGAAGTTCTTCCATTCTTCGTTTATGAGGGTAGAACCTAGACTGTTAAACCATTTAATAGAGTACTAGAATCTAGATGCATGGGAGTTCATTATGGAGAATCAGTCATTGACTCTGAAAATGGAGGACATATACTTTTTGACTGGCCTCTCTAGAAGGGGGGAACCGATCAACTTGAGGATATTTCCTCTAGGTCCATACAACATAGAGGACTATATTGGTATGGACTATGAGCCATGCACTGAGAAAGTAGGATCTCAAGTGTTGATGCAATATCCCTAGGACAAACCCAATTGTAAATGTAAAATGCAAATGTACTTAAGTTGGTGAGTTGTTTGATATCACTTTTGTATGCACCTTCCATGGTATAATGTGTGCATGTACTGTGCAGCAAATTGATGAAGTGTGCACATTACAGGGTACCGCGCGCAACAACTTAAGTGCGTGCAATCTTAAGGCTAAGGAGCCTTTGTGTATATGTTGTGTTTTATAGGTTGGTGAGCCATTTATTATAAGTGAGGAGGCTTATGTTTGTATTAGGCCAAAGAGCCTAGATGTTAAAGGCCATTGAGCCTATTTTTGTATATGTTTCATCATTAATATAAATTACATCATTGCACACATACCGACCATGATAAAATAATATGGGGGGATAAACTCCACTAGTTAGGGAAAGGGGGGGATAAAAGTTAAGGAAAAGGGGCTAATATAGGGAGCTTAAGCCAAAAAGGAATATTATATTAATATTTCTTAAATTATAAAGTATGGATAATTATTTTATCCTAAGTCCTAAATATGGGGACAAGTGGGCCAAAGTAGCTCCCAACATGACAAGTGTCAAGTTGGGAACATGCATACATATTGTTTGGACTTGGTTAATTTTCCATCATTCCTTCCATCATTTGGTCATTCAGTCAATCACTCCATCATCATTCACAGACTCATGGAGCTATCCTTCGTACCTTCATGTACCTGAACCTAAACCTATATCCATAACCATATCTTCTTGTATACCTAGTTAGCTTGGGAGCTGGACTAAAGAAGTGGGTTGTCAGGCCCATGGGATATTGAAAAGGTGGGTTGTTAGGTGAAGGTGATAAACTATAGCTATAGGGCTATAAGACTTCCTATCCGACCTATTGTTGAAGCCCCAAAAGGAAGTGGGGCAGACGAAGGACTGTTGAGAAGAGAAGGGGCACACTTCCTAGGTGGGACAGGCATGTGGGGAATGAGGGATTGTAGGTTTTTAGTTTTATTTGGCACTTGTTACAGAGTCATTCCTATTGTCTATAATCCATTAGCCTGCCTAGGAATCCCCTTACGTAGGTGGAGTTTAGTCCCAGCTTGGGGGTGACCGATTATTGAGAGTGATGAGCGGTGTGGTCTATGGCTGGGAGGTTTGGGAAAGGTCTGGACGCAGTTGGTCATATTCTCACCAAGATAAGTGACAATTGTGCGATAAATTTACATGTTGCATTATTATATACGTGTTTATTTTTATGGGTTTATCCTATGTGTGGTTATAACTATCTTTATATTTATGGGTATTACATGTATATGTTGCATGTATATGTTTATTGTTATTTTAGTATGAATCCGTGCAATTACAGAATGCATTTGTCTGTTTATGTTTTATATATAAAGTTCTGCAATAATTATGTGTGTATATGTTTTAATTGCATGCAGTTTGAAAATTTTATGTGGCATAGCTCAGTTGGATATTGGGTATGTTACAATATGTTGAGCAGAGAATAAAAACATTTTATGGAGTAGCATGGCTCGACATGGGTGGTCGGGGATGTTACAATATGGTATCAGATCTTCAGTTTTCAACACTAAGCCTGGATGGGCCGAGTAAGTTGGGTTGAGGCGCAATTTTATAGACTATTGATTTTGAATTGGCCAGATATCAAGTTATAGAGAGTCCATGGTAAAAAAAAACAAGTAACAACAATTGGGCGGAATTGGGGGAATCCTCAATTTATATTGTTAAATTCATGAGAAAATTGACAAATTTGGCCATGTGGTGAGATATTATTGATTTAATATTTTTTCTAGCAAATTCAAACTTGGAATTGGCTGAATTTGAAGTTACAGTGAAGCCATGACAGATGGAGTGACTTTAGTGGTTAAAATTCTCAATTCGTAAATTGAGTTTGGGAAAAAATCGTTCCAAAAATGTCAACCCACAACGATTTGTTGTTGCGGGGGTTGAATTGGTGTTATTGAGGTGAAATTGAGCAAATTTTATAGTTGCAGAATGTCTATGGTAAAAATTGGGGAAAATTTAAGCAAAAGCCCCAATTTTTGCAGCGAAATTCACGAGGAATTGATGTGCATAAAAATAAATGTGCACAAGTGGGTGCACTAAAAATGCATGATGCGCAGTAAAAATATGTGATATGTAAAAATTTGGTGTCATATGAAAAAAAATTGGCGTGCTGCTGTGCACACTGAATTTTGGCACCATGTGGAAAAAGGTTGGTGTGCGGGTGCACGCACTAAATTTTGGCATTGCGCAGAAAAATGTTGGTGTGCAGGTGCGTGCACTAAATTTAACATTGTGCAGTGCGGATTGAGTGACGAATGCATAATACTGGCGCGTGATGTGCATATGCATAATAATGTGCACACAGTGTGCACACACGCAATAATGGAATGCGTGGTATGTGTAGTATTGGCAGAGCACAAAGGAGTTTGGTTGGTGCACGTGCAATATGAGTATATGTTGTCACGCGACAGTTTAGTTAATGGTGCACGCAGAGTTTTGTTATGTGGTGGGGGCATACTAAACTTTGGAATGGTGCAACGCATAGAATGAAATGCGTGCAAAATATCAGCGCGCGATACAAAAACTATGCGCAACAGGTAATAGTGCAAGAACCAAAATTTTGCACAGTGGATATTGGCGTGTGACACAAAAGTAGTCTGTGTCATTTATTGGCGCAACAGGGAAGTGATGCATAGTGGTTATAGGTGCATGGAGCATGATTTACCTTGTGGTGTCACTACACATGCTAAATATCAGTGTACAGGTTGAAATTTGTGTGCATGAAGTCGTTTGGAGGGTGAACAACAGTAGAAAACCAATGATTTTTGCGACATTTTATATCATTTGAACGTCATCTTTTTGCAGATCATTTTTTAGGCCCTTAACAATGCTTTTAGCTACTCAAAAACCACGAAAACAAAGTGTACCAAGGTATGTTGTGTCTTTGCAGGTCAAATAAAAGAGCCTGGAGAGATATTTCTAATGGTGTAAATCGTTCATCAAATGGATCTTTTATGAGAAAGTTACAACACAAATAGTGGAGGGTAAATTTTAAGACCCATCTAACTTCAAAGAGCCATAAATTTCTGCTCCAGAATCAGATTGAGGTGCAGGAGTAGTCAGTGGAAATATATTGAACCATAGAAGACAGTCCCAGAGCTGAATTAAATTTATGGGCAAGATAAATCCTTTAAAATGGAAAATAAGGTACTTGTATCATTCCAGACCAAAAACACGAATTGGCCTAGAACTTCAGCAAGCTGTAACTAGCATCCCAAAACCTAGAAAAAGATGAAACTTGGACAGGCTGTCTAGAATAGGCATATGAAGAAATCCAATGGATATCTCATGAAAAATCCAATGGAGTAGGTGCAAAAATGCTTAATTACAGCGCAGATTTGCACCAAGTTGAAGGGTGAATAGAAAAATTAATGGGCAATTTTCAAATAACCATAACTTTCTGCTCAAGACTTAGAATTGAGCATGGGAGAGGGCATTGGAAAGGTATTGGATAGAAGAATATAAATATTCACCCATAAAATTGATCTAGGCATTCAATTTTCTAGGAAATCATAATAAATAATTATGATATATTATTGAACCAGAATGGTTCATATTTTCATGGAAATGTTGAGTCAGTTAACCTGGCAAAGTTTTGTTGGCTGCACATTTTGCAAAGTTAACAAAAAAAATATCAGATGAGGATCAAAATAGAGTCTAGAGTAATGGAATATGCACATGGGACTTATATTCAGGAAGATGAGATAATAGGGATGGATGTCCATTTGGACATTGAAGGAACAAACTCCAATGGACATGGAGAAGGAAGGGATGAAAACATGAATATGGTAGAGATCATTAAAAATTTGCAGAAGGATGTCCAAATCCATAAAAATGAAATGATTATGAGATCCAAGGGGAATAAAGATTACTTCAACATGAAGCTAATGCAGATCTTGAAAAAAATAGAAAAGAAATTGGATAAAGAGAGTGGCTCCAGCAAATCACAAAGTCATAGGTCTTCTGATGAGAAAAGAAGAACAAGAAGTGTTAGTACAAATCATTGTCACTCCCTGAGACATTCCAATAAGAGAGAAAACAACAACTCAATTCCATCCCCTGTCAGGAATCATAAGAGGTCTGTGGTGGATCAGCTACAAGCAGAGATGAACAAAATCAAACCTCCCACATTTGATGGTGACCACAAGAAGAATGAAGATCCAGAGACATGGTTTTTGGGAATGAGAAAGTATTTTCAATTGCACAATTATTATTCTCAAGCAAAAGGTATAATTTCCATCTACTAACTCAAGGGAAAGGCATCCATGTGGTGGGATCAGCTTGTGCAGGTGCAATACATTAAAGAGAAAAGTGTTACATGGAGGGAATTCAAGAAGTATTTTGAGAAGAAATACTTGACTAAGAGATACTATGACAATAAAATGAAAGAGTTATTTGAACTCAAGCTTGGGTGTATGACCATACATGAATATGAAAGAAAGTTTTTAGAACTGTTGAAGTATGTTTCTTTCATCAAGGATGAGACAGTTAAGATTCAGAGGTATTTGAGTGGATTTCCATCATTCATCAGTGCCAAAATACAATATGATGATCCCAAGACATTGGAGGAGACCATAAGGAGAGATAAATTCCTATATGATCAGAAAAAAACAAGGCCAACTTTATAAAAATCTTGGGAAGACAAAAAGAAATTCAAGGTGGATCAAAGGAAGAAGGGAAATAATCCACCATTCCTCAGAAATAATACTTAGGGACAACCAACTTCTAGAGAACCCAGAACAATTGAGACAGGGGTTCAAAGGCCAAGGAAACCACCTATTCAATGTTGGGTTTGTAAAGGAGATCATATGTTCAGATATTGTCCTTATAGAGGTGAAAAAGTGAGGACTGTGCATTGATTTCAGATAATTGAATAAAGTGACTATAAAGAACAAGTATCCTCTACCAAGGATTGATGATCTCTTTGATCAATTGAAGGATGCAAAGATATTTTCAAAGATATATCTTCGTTTAGGATACCATTAGGTAAGGATTAAAGAGGAAGATATCAACAAGACTGCATTCAGGACAAGGTATGGTCATTATGAGTTCATAGTGGTGCCATTTGGGTTCTCCAATGCACCATTTGTTTTCATGTGCTTAATCAATGGTGTTTTCTGAGAATATTTAGAGAAGTTTGTCATTATATTTTTGGATGACATCCTTGTATATTCCAAGTCGGAAGAAGAGCATGAGCATCATTTGAGGATGGTGTTGCAAGTATTAAGGGAGCATCAGTTGTATGCCAAATTGAGAAAGTGCTCATTTTATTAGAAGCAAATTCATTATTTGGGACATATCATTTCAAAGGATGGGATAGCAGTGGATCCTAAGAAGATAGAAGCCATTAGAGAATGGTCAATGCCAAAGAATGTGATAGAGTTCAGATGAGTCATGGGCCTTGCAGGCTACTATAGGATATTTATTGAAGGATTCTCATAGATTGCACACCCAATTACTTCCTTACAAAACAAGGGTGTGAATTTTCAGTGGACATTAGACTGTGAAAAGAGTTTCTAACACTTGAAACAATTATTGGCAAGTGCTTCAATACTAAGGATTGCAGACACAAATGAAGACTTTATTGTTTTCACATATGCATGTAAAGAAGGACTTGGTGGAGTCCTCAGTCAAAATGGGTTTGTTATATGTTATGAATCAAGGAAGTTGAAGGAGCATGAAGACACTATGCCACTCATGATTTGGAGTTGGTAGCCATAGTGCATGCCTTGAGGAAATGGAGAGAATACCTCATGGGGAAAAGGTTTGAGCTAAGAACAAACCATAATGGTATTAAATATTTATTTGATCACCCAACTCTAAATGCTAGGAAAAGCATATGGTTAAAATTTCTAAGTGAATATAACTTTGATATAAAGAATATCAAGGGGAAAGAAAACAAAGTGGTTGATGCACTCAGCAGAAGAGTGCATGAATTGCATGCTACAACCATTAGCATGTGCCAATCATATTTGAAAGACAAAATTATAGAGGGTCCCAAATCAGATTTGCAATACAAGGAATTAGTGGCAAAATTACAGCAAGGTAAATCGCAACAGAAAATTGAAGAATACAAGCTAGATAATTATGAAATTCTCATGTACATGGGCAGAATTTATGTTCTAAATTCCTAGGAATTGAAAAATCTGATACTGATAGAAATGCATAATGTACCTTACACTGAGCACCCAGGTTATCAGAAAACTATTGCAGTTGTCAAGAGCCAATATTATTGGCTAGGAATGAAGAAATAATTTGTTGATTTTATTGCCAAATGTTTGGAATATCGAAAGGTAAAAGATGAGCATAGACACCCAACTGGTTTTCTATAGCCATTACCCATTCCTGAGTGGAAATGGGAAGTTGTAACAATGGATTTCATCACCAAACTGCCCAGAACAAACAAGTAACATGATTCTATCATGGTATTGGTGGATAAACTTACTAAAGCTACCCATTTTGTTCTAGTTAATGTAACGACCCTTGATTATTAATTATAATTAATTAATAATATATTTCTAAAAGATTAGCTAAACTATATTTATTTCTTACAATAACATTAACTAATTATTTATTATTAATTAGTTATTCTTGATTATGATTAATTTAAGTATTAATTAACTCATAAATTAATAAGGTAAATAAATAAAGGTGGATAATAAAATATATTATTAAATTAAGTTACGTTCCCGAAAATGGAAACATATTAAAGAATGGGATAAGATAGTAATGAAGGGGGGGTAAGACATTAAAGATTGGGATAAGATATTAGGTAGGGAGTAAATGGAGGAGTGTCGGTGAAGGAGGGATAAGGAAGGGAAGGAGTTGGAGGGGAGGTATTCAACGGGAGTTGGGGGATGGATTTTGGGAGCTCTGAGTATTGCAGAGAGGGAGGTGAAATTTTGTGAGTGGCATTGACACAGTACACCGGAGTTGCTGGGGGTTTTGGGCACGGAGGGCCAGGATATCCATTGATATCCTGGGGCTAGGGAGTTACCTAGTTGGCAGGGAGGACGGTTTTGGGTAGTGTTTTCCAGAAGCGGGAAGGAAGCAAGTGGCGGGCAAACACAGGTTGATAGCATCAGGTTCAGGTATTTACCAAGAATTATGCATTGTTTTGTATAAAAATTTGTTATTAAAGTTTATTATTATTATGAATTTGAATTGTGAATGTGCTAATGAAGTAACTCTTAAATTTTACTGTTGTGTTGTAATTCAATGGTTGTTTAAATTAATTCAACCATTACATTTGGTATCAGAGCGCTGTAGTTGGAACACTGGAGCCTATGGGCCAAGTTGCCAAAACTCCAGCCACGCTTAACCTGCACACAAAACATGGAAACTTTAAAAAAAAAAAAAAATAATAAAAATAAAAATAAAATAAATAAATGCAAAGAAAATTTACCAAGGTAAAACAAGTAAATTATGAATACAACAAGGGTGAAGGGTAGACTTTAAAGCTTTCAGCCTAATTCCTGTTTTCAAGAATATATAAAAAAAAAATAATGTATTCTCATGTACTGCCACAAGTAGAGGGAAATACTATTCTATGTAATACGATCAATGATAGAAAAGACTTCATATGCAAGTGACTTTTATTTTTAAATAAATTTAGACTTTCTCCATTTTTTTAGGATTAATTTAAATTTTGTTTAAATTAAATTTAACTATTGAAGCACTTAACCAATAAATAAATTTAAACTCTGTCTTCATAAATTTGTTAGTAAAAACCTTCTTGTTGGTGATTTTTTTTCAATTGTTATTAATCAACATATTGATTGCTACGCATTTTTCCAATGTTATTAATCAGCATATTGATTTCCATGAGAATTTGTTGTTGTCCTTTCATAAGTAGCTTTGTTCGAATTTGTTGTTGTCCTTTCATAAGTCGCTTTGTCAAAGAACAGCTTGTTAAAACAATCAACAACTATCACCAAGATACAAGATATAATTGATGAAGACTTTGTTGCATGAGCTAACCCTTAAGCAGATGCAAAATGCGGCTTTGTTGACACCCTTTTCCTTGAAATCTGGTGGCTCACTGGCAATCTAAGTAGGAAATGCAATCTTCTAGCATTGCATTGTACTTATCTACTATGGGCCAATTTCGTTCGGAAAATTTAGAGAAAATGCTCATTTTAAATAAACCTATAAACTTTAGCCAACACCATCAAGTAGAACAAAGAATTTATCGGACCCCGTAAGAAAACGTAAATATTAAATTTCTGTATATGCGTTTTCAATTTCTGTATATGCATTTTGTTTTATATGCAAATTCAATTTCTCTATATGCGTTTTTTTTTAAAACCTATTTTTTTAAGAGTCACAGTATTTTTTTGTAATGTTTTATTGGGTATTCTATTGTAATAAGAAGGTTTGGTTGTCCTTAGTGTAGCTAGATCCATGCCTACGTGCCTACTGGGGTTTAATAGGTCTCTCCTCATATCTCTAATCACCTTACCTAACCCTCTCTGACACTATAACCTCCCATAACCTCATTGGGATCAATGAATTCGAGCGGCATACTCATAGATAGAATATTATTGAAAACCAATTAGACCATCTGACCTGAACAAATTTATTTAACAGGAAATATAATAGTAGCAGCGATTCAGCCATTGACTAGTGAATCGCAGGCTTGTCTCGAATGAGCATAGTTCGAATAGCTCGTCATAAGGGTCACACTTCCTTAAAGCACTTCTAGTAAACTAAGGAATACCCGCTCGGGCCCTCATAATCGTCGCAGGATTCCCTTCGCTCCACTAGCCTTGATTGGCGGACGAAAGTACCAAGGTGCGTCTAGTATCATATATAAGATCATGGCTGCATTTAGGAGTGATCTTTCCCTCTGTGCATAGAAAAAAAAAGAAAGGTTTTGATTCGAGCGAGGAGCTATGACAATTTCCCTCATGGATGGGGAAGGAAGAGAGAGCGTCACCCAAATTATCATAAATAAAGAGAGGAATCCATTCGCTCTTGATGCTAGACAATAACAGCAGGTTAAAATCCGTTTTGACACAGTACTGCCCGCGAATGGTTATCTGGCTTTTGTAATAGCAGACTAGCCATGACAGTGCTATGGGTTCTCAGATGCAGGTGATTCAATTGTTGGATGTTTGCTACTGCCTTTAAAATAGCATGCATCTGCTTCTTCATGCCTACCCTGTCCTTGCATTTGCATTATTATTATTATAGGAATTGATTAAGAGAAAGCCACTTCAGAATGCGTAAG
>JASDQU010201191.1:5394-17491 GCA_032191745.1 Picea mariana | reverse complement strand
AAGATAAATCTCATCATTTGAGTTGAATAGATGATCACCCTATATTGTATCTGAAACATCACATATGGATAGTATTTAAAAATGAATTATCTCAACTCATAATAAAGCATGGAGACAAAAGCTATCACCACCTATTATCATGTCAAGATAAATAGAACTTAAACTAAGACATCATACACAAGAAGCTAAAGTTGTAATATGTATTTCTGTTACATTCAAGTTTGTGCATCAATTGTCCATAGTTCACCCCCAGGCCAAGATGCCTTCATTACAAAAATATGTAGTATTTAAAGAGTTTTGTAAACTAAACATCATATCTTCTAAGATAGGAGTAGATCTCAAAAATATCTGAAATTTTAAAAATATAGGAGGCCTGAAAACTCTCATAATCTACTATATCTTCCAAAATCTATGAAAGTTTTTATCCAAATACAAAATAAGAATAAAGAAATAACAAATCAACTARGTCCAGCATGCTCCATCCCATTATCTCAACATCAGATACATTCTTCCCTGAAAAAATGAAATGAGAGCAATGTTAGATAATTATTAATAACTAATTACTAATTTTTATTTAAAAATGTCTTGAATTCAAACTAATTTTTTAAAACAAAGATAAGCTACAGGTTTCTGTAGCTAGTTAAAATAGTAAAAATGAAAATTAAAAAGAAATAAAATATAATCTATTTTATTTTCAAAATAGAATCAAATCAAAAAGAATAACAACTATTTTCTATTTCAGCCATTTGACCAAGAGGATACCTACAAATCTGGATTTAAAATAGTGAAATTGGTTGAGTATTATCCAGCCTGTCTAATCCTCTTCTTGTCAATTTTAAATCTGAATTACTCTCCTTATTCCTGTGGTTATTTCTTGACAATTGGTTTGTGAACCATATCAGAAATTGGCTCAATAGTAGGGCCATGAAAGTCATGTTCTTTATCACATCTAGAAATCTCCTCCAATGTATGAAAACTAACCGTGGCCTTTTTTCCCAAGGGATTTCGAATTTCCACAAAGAGTAGATCTATTATAGCTTGGTATTTTGTGGAACAACAAACTGGTATTTGATTAAAGGTTTAGATATACAGGGGCTGGGTTTTATATTGGAATGCATAGGAATATCTATTATGTTCTCTGGTGAGGTGAAAACATTTCTACACAGAAAAACTTCCCAAGTATCCCCAATCTGGATAATCCCAAGATGAAAAAGATTTGGTAGTGGGTTAAACTTCTATTTTTGATAAAGATTAATCATTTTATGCAAGATCATAACATATATAAAGGCACATAATCTTGAACCCTAGCCAAATCCATAACATGCTTGAATCTCTGAGCAAAACAAACCCCCTGCCCACTTGAGTTTGGCCTACACCAAGATATTTTAAGAAAGGGACAAAGAGACAAAACCAACATGTTCTTTGGAAACGATTTTGAGGCCAAAATCAAAGGACTTTTTTCAAAACCCCCTTCCCACTTGAGTTTGTCTTGCACCAAGACATTTTAAGCAAGGAATGAAGAAAAGTTGAAAGGGTTTCAATGTAATTTTTTTTAATAAATTTTAAAGGGTTTTAATGTAATCACTTTTAATCTATGGGAGAGTTTAGGTTTGTCATACATGCCCTCTTTCCGATAACCTTGAGTGGCTATAGCATTGTATAGTAGATAATATATGTATGAGTATCCTGCAACCATTTTATCCATAACATCCTTAGTCTCTTATGAAAAGTTTACAACTTTTACTTGAAATTGCAACCAAACATCCATATGCCTCCAATTTGTAAGGAACCCCTCATACTTTTTGATCTACCTCATACTTGAGAGAATACTCACTAATTTTTACTGTAAAGTATAAAATGATTGCTTGAGATTGTAAATCTTAACATTGAACATTATAATGGTTTCTAACCACTTACATTGACCTCATACTTCTCCCATAATTCATTAAAATATTAAAGAATGTATTGTAGACTAAGAAATCTCCTTGTGAATCAACAATCATGAAGAATTCATATCCTTATAGGTGAAAGTATCCTTACATTTGTAATTATTTTCTTGTGACCTCTCCTTAGGCCACAAATGATAGATTCTTAGCACAACATAATCAAAATTAACTATGAATGATTTAATAGTGTAGGAATTCACACCAAATTAATAGAATGGGGTTCTAATATAGGGCCCATGGAAATTCCAACTACATTTTAATGCTTTGAAGTAGTAAATTCATTTTCTAGTAAGGAATATATTCATGCTTGTACATTGTGCTTGGGATTTCATAATATATTTTTTGCAAAGAAATTAATTTTTATGTGTTCTTAGATCACACTCATTGTCCATATTTTCTACTTAAAACTACATTTAGTGAATCTACAATGACATTATGCTTTTAGAAATTAAGATATGAACCCCTTTGACAAGAGGTTTCAGTTCAAGGTGTAAAGTGGAGATGTTTTATCTCTAGTGGATGCCCTAAAATAGTGCTCTTGGAAACATAAACATTTCAATGGACAACATCCAAAGTGGCATAATTTTCTTGGATATCTCTCCTTGGGAATATGACAATGATACAATATTTTGTTCGGGTGATTAAGAGTAGAGTATTTTTATACTACACACTTTGTTGATAATCATGAAGACACAGAAAAAAATCATTTCATTCACCAAGTAACTCCACTTTATTACACTTCATGCAAGTTGGATCAATATTCATGAGGCCCGTATTTGAAATAATATTCTATCCAAAAATCAGATATCCTAAGAAGCTAGTAAAAAATAAGGCGTGATGTAGTTGGTATTTCTCTAGGTAATTTGAAATCTCATAATGTCAAAGTTTATCTAATTTTTTTCATTTACCACATTGAGATAGTTTTCATTTATTGCGTTATCCTTGTCCTCCTTACTCAGTGGAGATCCCACTCCTAATAATTATTCATTGATATATATGGTTCTCTTATTACCTATATAGTGTTGGGTCAAATATCTACTACTTATGTTTCTATGACACCAACATCCTATGGCATCAACGTGTCAATCACATCAAATATGGATCTTTGTGACACATGAATTGACTACATATGGTTGATGTAGGCGTTAATCTCTTAGGGCACAAAATAAACCACATAAGTTGTAAGATGGGCCTTGAAATCTAAGTCTAAATGGGATTTAGAGAGGGGAAGAGTTCAAATTAAAAAAAAAAAAATCACAAGCACATAAATTTGGGAGAAGAGGGAAAAGAGGAAGTGAAATCCAAGGGAAGGATGTAATAAAGGTAAATGTTCAAGAGGGGAATTTAGAGGGAAAATAATAATCAAGTAAAGGTATGCTTTACATATTGAATAACAATGACACACAGACATAAACCCTAATAGCCATATATAGCCATATATATACCTCAGGATATTCTATCCTTAGGTCATATCATTCAAATTTGTGAGTACATTTGACTCCATAGCCCTTACAAACACCTATMTTCCTATAGTTTGTTTTTCCTGAGMATTTGTGCCACTCCCACAAACTACCAATCCCACCTATCATCGAGTGTTTTTGGGCTCCACTCATAGAGTTGGTTGTGCACATCTCTCATTGGATATCGATCATTAAATCTATATTGTCTTGACATATGTATTGTATGAATACATGTCACTACGGAGGTAGTAGGGAACCCTCCCTTGATCTATTGCACGAATACATAAACATAAACAAAGAGAACTTGATCCATTGTGACACCTTCAGGGGGATCCTATTCTGTTCATTAGCGCTCTTTATCGCGAGAAACATCCTTACATTTCCCTTATCTTTTAATGTTTATCTTTAGCTATACTACAATATGAAGATCATTGTCCTAACTTTTCCTTCTCCCTCGATGGAGTGTAGGTACAAACAAATATGTATCTATCAGACCTATCATCCAACTCGAGTGATGAAATTTTGAGAGGGACAAGGGAAAACATATCCAACACATGTAACATGGCGAAATCAACTAGAGGTGAAAAGGTCAGAAGAAAGTTTGGTAGGCACATGAAATTCTTTCTTGCTGATGGAGGATCACGCTCTTATGATGATGAGAGTGTTAGGATATTCAGACACTTAGGAATTAGTTAAGATCTACTTGGTCTAATATGTCATTAGGTAAAAGTGTGTTTCTTTAGTATGCATTAGTATGCATTTGTAGTTAGGAAATCCGACGGTCACGATATGTTCCTGACATAGAGTAATCTGATGTTTCATAATCTCCTCGATCTTAATGGCCATTGATTAGTGGCTTAACACCTGATTGGTCCATGATATCTATTTAAATAGCATGGAGGGTCATTTTCTGATGATCGTTGTGAGAAACTTTCTTGTAAAATCTCTCTATAATTTTTTTCTTTGCATTAATAAACTACTCCAAGTGGTCACATTGGCTGGGGCTGTGGATGTTTCCCCATAGGAGTTTTACCACATGAAAACATCATTGTGTTGATCTCTAATCTATTTATGTGAGGGGTTACTGAAGGTGTTCGTCCTCTTTTGAAATACCTGTGTTGTTGAACATGGTATCAGAGTCTGTTTGAAGATCCACTCTTGTTGTAGATCAAGATTGTGAAGCCAAGTTTCCTCATCTCCATTTTTGGGACTTTTCATACATTTTTGGGCTGAGAAGATTGTTCCATTGCATCTAGAGCACTTGTTTCATTCAGTAACACTTTTCGTTTCACTCGAAAAGGTTTTTGTTTTCCCAAGATACGACCATTACGGTTAGATTCAAAGGTATAAAGCCTGACTATGCATTTTTAAATTTCTGCAAAGTTTTATTTTGATTTTATTTTGGTTTGTATTTTTTTATTTCCAAGTTTCTACTCTTTTACATATGTGTATGATCTTTGTCCCATGCCTTGTGTGATCTCGGAAAATCAAAAGCAGATAGGAAAAGGTTCATCTTTCGGGCAAGCTAATCGAGATCTAACCGTTGTTGTCATTGAGAAGAGAATTTTTTTTCTTGTGTAAAAACGTTTTTTTTTAGAACGCTCTCGAAGGTCGTCTTCAACAACAACAAAAACACCCCCAATCCTCCTTCTAGACATTATAATATGTTTTGTTAGACCATTTGGTTAAAACTTGCCTTATTAAGTAAGAGGTCTTGAGTTCAAGTCTCTCTTTTGTTACCTTTTTGAAAAAGTTCATGCTAACATTGTAAAGTGTATTTCACTTCAAGTATAAAAGTGAATCACTATAAGTAGCTTTAATATTTTATTTTAGAGTTATTTATTTTGTGTCCAGCTTTTTTGTTATAAAGTAACTTCATTGTAAAAGTGATCCCCACTTCTCTTTATAAAAATGGGTCACTTCATAAAGCAACTTACACTATCACGTGTTCAGTTGGTTACTGTTTATGCCTTTTTTTTAAAGGTCATAACTCTCACATAGGAAGTCCGTTTTCAATGCCATGTTTTTTAAAACCGCATAATGTTTCGAGCTCTTTCCATCTAGATCATCAGTTTCAGTTTTTAAGTCCATATTATTTTCATATTTAATATGGATTCTAAAAGTAATGTCTTTCTTACCAACAACAACTACTTCCAATGGAAATATGATATGGAAGATTTATTAAGAAGTAAAGGTTTGTACCGAATTACCTTAGGAAAGGAAAAATCACCCACTGATGCTGATAAGAAAGCCAAGTGGGATAATACGAATGACAAAGTACGAGGACTAATTAGAATGTCTATCTCTCCTGATTTAAGGTACCACCTTCAAGAAATTGATGACCTCGAAGAAGCTTCGGACAAGATTGAATCTGTGTTTCGTAAACTCAATATTATTCGAGCACAATAATTAGAAAATCAAATATTGACCTTGAGTCCAAGTGATTTTTCTTTCCTTGGAGACTATTTATCTACGTTTAAAACACTCTGAATTTTATGTGAAGAATGTAAGATAAAAATGAAGGAAGAGCATTGCATCTATATTATTCTTTCTAAGCTAAGTAGTGCATATTCTATGTTTATATCTACATTTTATGCCATGAGAGAGGCTCTAGGGAAAGCTTATGAAAAACACACTCTTGAGTCCTTTTGTGCTTCTTTGATTAGAGAGAAGATACACTTATACAACTTGGAGTGATCAACACTGCAGGTACCTCTAACAAAGCCTTAGTTGCCTAGCAGAAAGATTAACCCAAGTATCCTAAGAAGCAACATCCTCGCTACAACAACAAACAATATAAGGGTCCCAAACCCGCTCAGACAGCTTCAGCTCCTAATGGTGACAAAGGAGCAAAATATAAAAATAAGAATACTAACATAAATTGCGACTTTTTTGATAAATATGGTCATGATGAGTCCAAATGTTCCAAGCAGATGACAGCTTTAGAAGCAGTGATGAAGAAGCACAACATTAGTATTGATTCTACGTCTTCTTCTTCTTCTCATGGACATGCGCTTTTTGCTTCTGGTTTCTCCCTCAATACACCTTCTACTTCTACTTCTGATAAGTGTCTTATTGATTTTGGAGCATCTTATCATATGTCTAAGGATAGAGACATATTTTCTACTCTAAATGAATGTAACAGCAAGAAAATATTTGTTGGTGATAATAGATCTCTCAGTGTTGAAGGATCTGGAACAATGCAAGGAGAAAATGGCCATTTCAATGATCTCTTATGTATTCCAAGTCTTTCTTGTAACCTTCTATTAGTATATCAAATCACTCATTCAGGTGAAGGTAAAACCATAGAGTTTTCACCTCACCAAGTTGTAATCAAGGATCTAAAAGATCCTAATCATGTTCTTGCAACTCAAATTGGTGATGATATTACCAGGTTGTCCAAGTTTAACAATTTTGGGTCATCATCTTTTTCATCATTTTTTGTTGCTCATAGCGATGTCTTGAGCAAACTTTGGCATGAGCGGTTTGGTCATCTAAACTATCACTCATTGCAGCAACTATGTAATCAACAGAAGGACACTACAACCACTGCAACCTCGGTCCAAGCACCTTATATACAACATAAATAGGTCAAGAAGATTGCAATAAAGCATTAAGATTACTTATGCACAAAAGAATCTCATGTAGCCATATAGGTTAAAAATGTACAACCCTTCGAGCCACAGGTTCATGACAACCTTCAACAAGCTAAGCAACGCAACTTCTCTAGCAAGGAAAACAACTCATCAAGATGCAGATTCAGTAAATGTTTTCCCCTCTCCCTTGGGCACTCAATGCAATGGATAACATTAATTCCTAAGGAGGGGGGATTGATCCATGTGGATATCGGTGGCCACCGACCTATTCCAACTCGCTCAAAACAATTTTCTAGCAACTTACTATTTTTAACATTTTTTTGGTTCCTAAACGTTCGGGGCGATTTTGAGGGCCTAAATGATTTTTTTTCGAGATCGGGCATATCAATGATAAACAAAGGATTTCAGTGATCCCCCAAAATGAATCTCCTTGATGATACCTTTCTAACGATCTATCGTGCACCCCAAATAGAGATTGTATGTCAAAGTTACGCCTTCGGGAAGTTGATACACCAAACTACCCAAAACCGAGTACACAAAATTGTTGGTTTTTCATCTTTCAGGGTTAGGGTTTTGGATTTTCTTTATGTTAAAAATTCCTTTAGATCCTCATTGTAACCATCTTCTTATAGATGTGAGTAGCCATCACATCTCTTCTCAGAGATAAGATGCCACCATTCTAGCAAGTCTTTCACTTTATATTTCTACAATTTTGTACATTTCGCTCATTAATATAAATTGTGTCTTACTGTATCTCTATGTTTATAGTTTCATCTCTCATATATTTCTATTATATTATTGGATATCCGAGATATCTCTCTACAGTTATTTATTATATGTCCTCTCTCATTTTGTGTCGAAAATAATCCGGATCATATCATTTCCTACAGCTCGAGATTGATTCCATGGGTTCCTTCTGATAGAAGAAAGAGGATAGGTCGAGAACCTTCCCAATAAATTACGTGCAAGAGACGCACAAGAAGAGAGTGGGGGATTCTCATCATTTGGAGTAGAAGAACTCAGATTATGGGTCGAAGAGAAAGACCTATAGAAAAAGAATTCTACAAGAAAATGTAGGGAGTGAGTGCAGAGAATTCCTTGGTGGTATCACGGTTTGGCACATGGGTGGCTTGCTATCAAAGTGATAGAGATCGAAAAGCCTATGGCTTGGTGGAAAGGCATACACCCACAGTCAGTTGGTTGGTCGCGGCAAGCAATAGATAAGTATAGCTTACACTCTCTGTAAATGAATTAATATGATTGATTGGGTACATCTATTTGGGTTTTAAATATCTATGTTGAGTTAATGGGCTTGACATTGTTCTGCCGAAAAGCCTTTGTACTTAGATGATTGACAAATGAAGTAAATTGCATGTGTATTGCACATATGAATAGGAAAACCCTGCAATCATCTCGAATGATAGGAATACTTCATAATGAGTGCCCGGTGAAAGGGAATCATGCATATAAATTAAGTAATGAACAATAGCATCCAAGAGGAATGGAATCTTGTAATAGTGGCAGTTTGAAGGCCAGAGGAGGCCGATAGACCTTTGTGTTATTTTCCCTCTCTTTGATGCAAATGGCTATGGGATTTGTTTCCTCATCGTGTGCCAAGTAGAAGGCTTAGTGCTTGCTGCAAAAAAGGGGTCGAAACCCTGGTGAAGAATTGGTAGAATTTTCGAATAGGGTAAGTCCAAATTCCGACTGATAACCTATAAATACCTACGATTGAGATGAGGATGACCTTGGTTGTTGCTCTGGTTGGGTGAATAAATCTCAGCCCTTCATCGAGAGAGGAATCATCGTCGGGAATGACCAAATGTTGGGACTTGTGAAAAGACCAATGGCGACGAAAATCATATGGTGGAATGGAGGTCGTCGATCGGTCGAGAGTAAATTGAAGAGAATCTAGATCGTCGATGTTAATCACATCTTCGTCGGAGATAGAAAATTGGTTAATATAAGTGATGGTTCAAGAGGGCCGATGACGATAAAGGTCATGAGAAAGAACGAGAATCGTTGATCGTTGTAGAGGCTAGAAGGAAACCCAATCGTAGATCACCGTAGGTTTTGTTGAAGTGAGGAAAGAGAACGATGACACATAACGACATGGTATGTCAACATCGCCACCAACATGTCTACAAAATCACCATGCTTCAACAGTTGATTGGTTGAGAGAATATGAGTAATCTCATTGAACATAGAGACCCTTAGGGTTTCACTTAAAAATCTTGACAATTAGATCTAAAGGTGGCTAGATCTATTTGTCCATCACTATAGAAATAATATACAATTTTTTTATTATAATTACAAAGTAAAAATAATTTAAGCCAAATGAATCAATTCCTCCTTTGGGCATAGTTTTAAAAAACGTTTCAATCTCCACTAAGCATTCTCCACACGATGTTAATTAAAAATAAAATAAAACTCGACACGAAGATATTAAAATAAAAACAAAGAGGACAAAACACGTTAACAATCATTTCAGCCGACCATTTCTATAGAATTATAATCCCATTTGTTTGTCCTTATTTATTTCTTCTTTTTCGCTCCTCTATTTATTTGTTTATTCCAAATGACGCACATTATTGGCTCGCCTGTTCCTGACCAAATATTTAAAAGGGGGAGAAATTGAATATCAAGCAGGGAGAGAAAAGTTACTGAAATTGAAGGATTTTGGGGGACGATGGCTTTTTCGAAATTGAGAAACTTGGCGGTGAGATCGTCCTCTCTGATCACCGAGTGCGGCTTATTACAATCCTGCCGGCATTCAAGCACGAAATACTTCAGGCAAGTTCCGCGAATTTCTCTGAAAAATGAAGTTGCAGGGCGGCGAGAGTATTGTGATGTCGCTCAATTTGCCGCTTCATCCAATGAATCACTTGCACCATCTTCCAGTATCAACGTGAAAGGTGAAAAGAAGAACTACACCTCATACGACTTGATTGAATCATTGTATCATCTGACCGAGCATACCGCTCCTTTCAAAATACCTAACATTAAAGCGGCCTATTCTCATTTCTGCGCGGGAGAGATCCTCGGAGACGTTTTTCATGAGTTACAGCGTATGGGGAAAATGGGGTTGAAGGGCATTCTCAATTACAGCGTAGAAGACGCAGAAGACAACGATGCTTGTGACGCCAATCTTAAACATTTTCTCGGCATCGTATCTTCAATCTCTCTGTTTCCACCTCAATCGGTACGTACTCTTTTTGAATAGTGACTCGTTTATTTCTTTCCATCATACCGATGTCGCCTTGCATACCGATGTCGACTTACATCGGGTCAGAAGATGAGGAGGATGATACCTCTAAAAGTGATGAAGAAGATGGGGAGGATGATACCTTTGAAAATGAAGAAGATGAAAATGAAGAAGATGGGGAGGATGATACCTCTAAAAGTGATGAAGAAGATGGGGAGGATGATACCTTTGAAAATGAAGAAGATGAAAATGAAGAAGATGAGGATGATTACCATGATGAAGATGATACCTCTGAAAGTGATGAAGAAGATGAGGATTATTACCATGATGAAGATGGGGATGAATATCCTAAAGATGATGATCATCATGGTAATCACATCTCCCATGATCATGGTACCCCTAAAGATGATAATACCTCCCAAAATGATAAATATTCTACCTATCAATCTACCGTTTCTGTTCACAAACTTGATGATTACCTTAATAAACATAAAAAAGATGTTGATGCTATCCTTAAAGATTTTGACGATACCTCCCAAAACGATAAATATCATACCTTTGACTATACCTTTCCTGATGATGAGGATGATACCCGATGATACCCCTCCTCCACATGAATATAATACCTCTTTACCCATTTGAGTTCGCCTATGTCTTATGTCTTGCAATACACCGTCATTATGTTATGCCTTGTTGTAGTTAATTATATCGCTGTGAATTAAGATGTCAGTTATTATATGAATTTATCTCTAATATGTTCCTATGAGTCGTTGGAACCATAGAGTATTATTCAAGTGTAGTTGTGTTATGTTTCTACTCTAGGGTGTATATTGTGCATTTCATTTTAAATATTTTACAAGAAATTCGAGTGCATTTTGCCGAAAATTTCTTCTTTCTTCTTGTTACAAGGAAAGTTGATTTTCTTGATTTTCTTCCTATTGAACTCATGTTGCATATCAATATGTCATGTTAGTCATTTTAATTTATTTTCTAAAAAAAATTATAAAAATTGTTTTATGATCAAATTATTTATAGAAAAGTAGAGAATATATAAAGAAATTGTTTTTGTTATTCGTTCTATTGCTTTATGTGTTAATCCTATAATAATCATTTAAATATTTAAATCACTTCAATATGTAGTTTTTTCATATAAATGTTATTAAGTGTATTTAGTGCATTGGCCATAATGGATATGTCATGTTAGCCACAAAAATTATGTTAATTGTTTTATGATGAAATTATTTATAGAAAGGTAGATAAGATATAAAGAAATTGTTTTAGTTGTTGGTTCTATATCTTTATTTTATTTGTTTATCATATAATAATGATTTAAATCACTTTAATAGGTAGTTTTTTGAGATAAATGTTATTAAGTGTATTTAGTGCATTGGATGGTCATAATAATGTACACATTTTTTGGAGATTTAACTATGTATGATTTTTGTGTGTGAATACTTTTGACTGTGATTTCAAGAACAAAATAATTTTTAGATTAGTAATTGTTTTATTTTTTAATGATGGAAAAATCAAAGTTTTTTATTATTATGAATAAGAGGATAAAGAAAAATCCTACCACCCCAATGTCCTTAGATCCAATGGCTACTACACCTCCTAAATCAACAAATTATTTCACTTAGCCCTTCACTCTAGAACAAAAAAGGCCCCAACCTCTTCCCCACCTTTAGCTCTTGTATATCTTCCCCACATACATGGTGTTATTGATCATATTTCTAAGATTTTAGCTAAAAACAACATCAAAACCCTTTTTAAACCCCATAAAACCCTTAAGCATATTTTTAGAATTACTAAGGATAAATAATCCTATGCTAAGCCAAGAAGTTTATCAAATTCCTTGCTCTTGTAAAAAATCCTACATTGGCCAAATATGTC
>JASDQU010201186.1:4247-19141 GCA_032191745.1 Picea mariana | reverse complement strand
AAGATGACTCCAGATAAGGGATGCGATGTGTACCTGGCATCGACTAGTACAAATTTAGATCAAGATGTTTGGTTGATCGAATCAGGAGAATCCTATCACATGACACCACATAGAGAATGGTTCTATGAGTATGAATAATATGAAGGAGGGGAAGTGTTCTCAGGGGATGAATCAACAACCAAAATTGTCGGATGAGGAAGAGTTCGACTGATACTGCAGGATGGGAGGAGTAGAACCCTTCTAGGTTTGTAAAGAAACCTGATACATGTCAGCAAGATGAGTGATGTAGGGATGCACACTCTATTTCAGAAGGATTCATGTAAGATGGTTAGAGGTGCGATGGTCTTAATGAAAGGAGTTAGGATTGGAACCGTATACAAGTTACTAGGGAGTGTCGACTTGACTGGATGCAACAACATCGTTGTTCCTGAAGTTGACTCGACTTTGACTTGAATCGACTCGACTCGGGCTGAGTCAATTCAATCGACTTGAAAAGTCATCATAAAGTCGACTCGACCATGCTATGGCATGAGAGGATGAGAAAAATTAGAGAGAAAGTACTTTGAGCTATGCATAACAAAGGTATGGTCGAAGAATTTCCTGCATGTAATTCATAAGTCGACTTTTGTGAACATTATATATATGGAAAACAAAGTCAGGTGAGGTTCCCATCTGGAGTGACAAGGGAAAATGAGATTCTAGAATTGGTTTATAGTGATGTGTTTGGCCTTGTTTTAGTGCCTTCACTTGGTGGATCCATGTATTATTTCCCCTTCATAGACGATTTTTCTAGGAAGACATGGATATATTTCCTGAGGAAGAAATCAAAGGTTTTCGAGAAATTCAAAGAGTTTAAATCTCTTGTAGAAAACCAGACAGATAAGAATATTAAGGTGCTGAGAACTGACAATGGTGGTGAGTTCTCTGGAAAATAATTTGATCATTTATGCAAGCAGTGTGGCATAGCTCTCCAAAATACCACACCATATACCCCACAAAAAAATGGAGTTGCTGAGAGAATGAACAAAACATTAATGGACAAGGAAAGGAGCATGCTCAGTGGTGTTGGGCTCGCACAATAATTATGGGCGGAGGCAGATGGAACTGTAAAATATCTATTGAATATGTCTCCTTCATCGAAGCTAGTCGACACGAATCCACATGAGGTATGGTTGGGTAAGAATCGTTCGATTTCACATCTCAAATTATTTGGCTATGATGCATTTGTGCATGTTCCCAAGGAAAAGAGGAGCAAGCTGGACATGAAGGCAGTCAAATGTATTTTCATTGGATACAAAGAAGGTATGAAAGGATATAAGCTCTGGGATCCTGCATCAAGGAAAATAGTGTACAGTCGAGATGTGGTCTTCAGAGAAGTCAAAAGTAAGTTCGATCCTGAAGAAATTGTTCAGACTAAGAAAAATCTAGAGAAGGTGCGGTTTGAACCGAGGAACAAAGAAGAAGATTCAGATGAGTCGAATAAATCAGAAGAAGAGGTGGAATAACCAACCCTGATTGTAAGGAGGTCAGAAAGAGTAAGAAAACCAGTCAAAAGGTATAGTCCACTCGAATTTCATTTCACATTCGTGTTAACTTCTAATGATGATGAGCCCAAGTTAGTCGGGGAGGCAGTCGACTCGACATAGGGAAAAATATGGAAGGATGCCATGGTTGAAGATTTGGAATACTTGCACAAGAATGAGACATGGGACTTATTCAAGTTATCTAGTGGATGAAATCCTATCGGTAGAAAATGGGTATTCAAGAAGAAGATGAATGCAACAGGTCAAGTCAAGAAATTCAAAGCTCGACTGGTATTGAAAGGATATTCCCAAGTCAAAGGAGTCAACTTCACTGAGATGTTTTCCCATATTGAAAAATAAACTTCCATTAGAGTGCTAATGTCTCTAGTTGCAACATTTGATCTGGAAATAGAACAGATGGATGTGAAGACAATGTTCCTACACGGGGACCTGTAAGAGGAAATATACATGAAACAACCTGAAGGATTTGTATTAAAGGGAAAGAAATATTTGGTGTGCAAACTAAAAATATCCCTTTATGGTCTAAAGCAATCACCAAGGATGTGGCACCAAAACTTTTACACATACATCCTTAGTTTTGGATTTGTGAGAAGCAAAGTTGATCACTGCATATATTCCAAAGAAGAAAGTGGGAATTTCATATATGTAGCATTGTATGTCGATGACATGTTTCTGATTGGAAACAACATGGACACAATAAAGGAGTTAAAGAAGCAACTATCCTCCAAGTTTGAAATAAAGGATCTCGGTGCAACAAACCTCATTATGGGAATGAAGATTAAGAGAGATTGAGCAACTAGAAATATCTGGTTGAACTAAATGAAGTATATTGAAACAATATTGAAACGTTTCAAAATGCACGATTTCAAACCTATTAAGGTGCCAATTCCTATGGGAGGAAGGATAACTGCTGAACAATTTCCAAGGACACAAGAGGAAATAGAGGACACGACACGTGTTCCTTATGCAAGTACTGTTGGTAGTATAATGTATGTGATGGTTTGCACTCGACTACACATTTCCCATGCAGTGGGAGTGTTGAGTCAATACATGTCGACACCTGGGAAGGAGCACTAGAAATATGTCAATAGATTATTCAGGTATTTGTGTGGCACAAAATATTAAGCTATGTGCTACCAAGGAAAACTTGGAGGTGGCAGTGAATTAAATGTACATGGATTTTTCGACGCCGACTGGGGTGGAGATCTAGATCGACGGAGGTCAACTAGTGGATATGTGTCCAAAATGTTCAATGGAGAAATAAAATAGATGAGTAAGTGATAGGGAGTCGTAGCCTTGTCAAAAACATAAGTTGAATACATGACAACCACTCATGGAAGCAAACAAGTAGTATGAATGCAAAGGATGTGTTCATAAATCGAGTTTGAGTAGAGAGATATGAAGATAAGTTGCGACAGTCAAAGCACAATATTTCTAGCAAAGAACCCAACCTATCATTCTAATACTAAGCTCATTGATGTAAAATACCATTTCATGAGAGACATGGTGGAAAGAAACAAGATTCCATTGGAGAAAGTTGACCCGTTGGAAAACATAACATACTCTTTGACCAAGTTTGTGAATGTTGTGAAGTTCTCTTGGTGTAGAGAGGCAATGGGAATTTTTGGAACAGGGGAAGAACCAGGGTTCAACATTACAACAACGCACCAACAAAACCCTAACTACCGGCCCTTTCGGCAAAACCTGCGAAGTAGATGAAGTCTCACCCGAGGTAGAGGCAGGGGTGGTTGCATGACTCAAATGTCTGCAACCTTAGCTGTGACACAGATCTGTGATTATAATACTTAACAAAACACTTATCATCAATAGTTCATCAATATTCAACCAATAACTACTACGCCGATAAAACAAAGCATCGCATCATTCACTCAGATCTGATGTATTTAAGCACTTTATCGTCAACATGCAGGTTATATCTAGAAGATCAAGCACTAAGCACCTTCATATAGATCAGATATAACATTCTTACACATCATTAGCACAAAGCATAAGCATATTTATCTATCTATATCAAAGGAATTAGCAAGAGAAGTTATAAACACATCAAGACAAGCACAAAGCGGAACAACACAGTGTTTACGTGGCTCACCCCCACCCTAGGGCTACGTCCACCAAATCTTATTCTTTATTATCTTCAATCAATCGGTTACAAGCACAGAGCCTCAAAACCCTACTTCGCCTAAGACAGGAGATCTGCGCACCTTGCTAGATCCTCCTTCCTTTCATTATAGCACAAAGCACTTCACAGTCTATTACAATACCTTGCACCTAGCTTTGCAAGTCTCTCCCAGTATGCACAGAGCATCTAAAAACCATACTTGCACTTAACACTTAGCTTATCAGTCTCACATCACATAGATCCCTTTCTCCTTCTCTTACATAGCGTAGACATCTATTTCTACATTACAAAATAGGCCTAAACATGGATAAACCCATGGGATGACATCCCATGCCCGTTACATAATCCAAAAAACCCAAAAAGGACCCAAAATAGGGGCTGATATTTGTGATTTGTGCTTTTTCATGCGCTCCTCCTTCGACAGTATGTTGAAGTCCGAAAATAGGTCAAACTTGACCAGATCCCTCAAAACTTGGTCAAGGGCCAACATGCCCCCAACACTCACCTGTGACTCATCCCGAGTCACTCTGATGTAGGAAGTTCTTCTTTGAACGCTTCGAGTTTGGCTCAAAATGCTTCGACTTGCTGTTGTGATACAAGCTCTTTTTCAACAAGCTCTTGAATGTCTGCATCATTCACAGGTCCTTCCAGGCGCTGTTCTGTTGCGGTGCTAACTTGCTCCAGTTCTGCTCCCTGACTCTCGACCTCTAGGAACAATTAGTAAGCCTTGTCTTGGATAGGTCAGAGTCTATGAGTTACTTCCATAACTCTGCTTTGGATAACATGGAGCTACTGTTGGACAATTCCCTACTCTTGAGATCTCTTCATTCTCTCCACAGCTGTCAGGGCTTTCAGCTGCGTCTGTAGTGTTTCTGCGTGTTGCTTTGCTTCCTAGAGCTACGACTCCAGTGCCTGCAACTCTGAGTTCTCGGTGAGTTTCTCATATGTCTGGGCACTGCGATCAGTGAATTTCTCACATTATAAGGTAATGGCCTTTATCCTTTCAACTGCGCTCCTGAAAATTTCTTCTCTTTGGTCCTTTACCTCTTGTGGGGTCTTGGGCATAGTGAGTAGTTCTAGGTTTGCGATGTGTTGCTGCAATTGCTGGATCACTTCTTCAAGTTGCGCTACTTTCTTTGTGACTTGAACCTCTGCCTTTACTTCTACAAAAGTCACAGAGCACAGTGCTCTGTTGACCACTTCCTTCACTTCGAGTTGCTCGACAAGCAACTATTCCTTGCCTTGCTGCAGCTGTGCCTTTTCTTCATCGAACTTCACCTAGAGAGTACTCTTTTCCTGTTCGACAGCTCGACGTTGTTCTACAAGTGCTCCTTGTACTTGTACCAAATCCTGGGTGGCTTGCACTTTTTCCTATTGTGCTCATTGAAGGCGAGCTTCGACTATATCAACGAGCTGATGGAGTTGGGCTGGCTCATCTCCCGGTTCCCATGTTCCCTGTGGAAGAGGTGTAGTGGAGACTGCATGATTGGACTGTAGTGCCTACTGCACCCCTTGGAGTTTGACCTCAATTCTATTGTACATCTCCTCGTGCTTATCTTCTTGCTTCTCTGCTATCTCCAATGAAGCATAATTCAGGGCTGCTATGATGAAATTGAAATCATCAGAGGTGAGGACGGTCTGCATCTTAGTTATAGGGGCTTTTGATCTCTTCTGGGAGGAAGGTTTCAGGGGGGAAACCTTCCTTTTCTTCGAGGGGTCCTCCTCATCTCTGGGCGATGTTACTTCACCTTTCCTTTGTTTATCTTCTGTGCCATCTATCTCTTTGCCATCACCTCCTTTCTCTGGTGACATGGAAACAGTCTTCACCGAGGCACTACTTAAATCTTGTACTTCGTCAGTCTTCTTTGTTTTTCTAGCTCCGAGTGTATTCTGCGCAACTTCTGGGCTGTCGATGTCGGATATCTGTGCAGGGTCTACTGGAATAAGGAGGTCAGTGGACCATTCCTTAGTAATCTCCTCTAATTCCTCCTCCATCAAGTTATAGTAGGATTGAAGTTGTTTCTTGTGCTCGTCATCTCGCGCTGTGATATAAATGAAATGTCGATCAACACTGAACTTCATCAAAGGCCTGAATCAGTGTATAGTGTTTGCCATCATGCAAGGCTCAGACTGTATGGAACACGGCATTTTATTGCCATTGCTTATTCATGTCACTTGAGTACCACAATGTACTGAACTTCGCGGCCAAAGGTTCGAAAGGCTCGATGTCCGGGAAGGTCGCACCTTCCGACATCTCCCAGGCAATGAAAGTGATCAGGATCAAGAGCCAGTTGAAATGGAATTCATATCCTTGATCTTGCACTTCTCTGCAGTCAAGTTCCAACTGGTTCACTAGGTACTTCACCCAATTCATTTGTAGGCTCTCTGCGCACTTCCCTGCGAGGTCGACTACAAAACTAGTCACTTGGGTGGGTCAGTTCTTGCGTACTAACTTCCCTGCAATCAAATGATAGGTGAGGCACACTACGCCATTCTGAATAGAGGCTACCTTATATCCTCACATTCCCTTCTCGACATCGCCGTAGGTGTCCTTGATCCTTTGTGTGAGAGCACAGTCCATTGCAATCCTGTGGGTCGGGTCCTTGCATACTCAAACCCATGATCCGATTGATCAAGGTTAGATCAAATGTGATATGATGGTTTAGCCACAAATATCCTCCATGGTAACAAGACAACAACAACTTGACACATGCATTCACCTCTTGGTTTCTTCTGAACTAGGGAATTTTCATGACGTTGAGATGGGTGGACTGCGTGAGGTTATGGGTCCATGCTTGGGGAATTACCTTTGAGTTGTTCCCTTTTGTTCTAGTTAGATACTTATGTGGGGCTAACATGTTGTAGAATTTGTGATCTTCGAAGTTGAAGTCACTAAACTTCAACACTGCGATCTTATCTTGGTCTTCTCGCACTGCACGTATCCCCTTCGGGAGGTACGTAGTGACCAAGGCGTACTCGAAATATCTAGGTATGCTGTCGCAGTTTACAACACCGCTTAAAGGTGGTATATAGGTGGGTAAGATAGTCAGGATCAGTTTAGCATTCACTAAGTCATCCCTGTGCTTAGTTCGCTTCTCATCGAACGATCGGGATGGTCCTGTTCTGCGAGAAGTGGATGGAGAGGCTGGAAGTCCTCTTGTGGATGATGCTTGTATACCTGTAGACATCGACATGACTCTTTTAGTCATGAGGTCGATCAAAACTTCCTCAACAACTTTTTCTACAACGCTCAACTCGTCCGACATACACGCTCGGGGTTAACAATCTCAGGTTTGGGGGGTAGCTTAGACACAGTAATGAGATAGAGAGAAGAAGAACGATGATCACTGTATAAAGTCAACTTAGTTTGTGGGCTCAAATTCTCAATTGGAAAAAGTGTTCTCGGTGCGTGGCATGGTGGGATAAATAGGTAACTCGGCAATGGGTCACTTGCAACGGGTATGAAGCCTTCATTAACTCGGTTCTGTCCATTATGGCATGGTCCCACCGGTCGGATGGCGATCTGGCTAGCCATAAATGTATTTCTATCCATTTGGAGCATTGATCTAATGGTTATAATGTGCCCAACGACTATATTTCTTCGTCATGGCGAAGTGCCAGGTGTCGCTGTTCTGATATCCTGGCGAAGCTCCAATTTTGCAATTTTCCCTTCTACGAGGTTCCCTTTGGAGCCTCTGCAACTTATCAATCTTAGATCTCTTCTTACTTAACTTTCCAGCCTTCTTTCTAGTGAGCTTTGTCTTGGTATTCCTTTTTCCATTCTGATTTTTGTCTTCTTTTGACCTAGTCACTTCGCACTGTTGATATTCTTCCCTAGGGTTTCTGGATAATACTTCTTGTTTGTCTGGGATAGGTACTTCAATCTTTCGTGGGTCCTCTAGTGTTCTTGCAACTTCAACATTCAGGTGTCTAGTGTTAAATAGCTTCGATATATTGTGCTATTCTTCGATCAAGTGTGCGATCCTTCTAGTCATGAAATATTTTAATTCTTTCTTCTTCTGCTCCAAAACTTCTTCTTCTTCCTTTCGTCTGGATCGATCTCTATCAATCCAAGGTTTTCCTAATAACATGGTAAATGGGGCGCTATCCTCGATAAATTTAATAATCTCAAAATCTTCTTCTGTCGAAGTTCCATTAACATTCATAGGTATTCGAGTGAGATTTTCACATAGGTTTATCAGCTTTCCTCTGAATAACCCTATTCCTCCTAATGAAGGAATCATAGCAGGCTTTCCTAAAAGTTCCCAAGTTCTTTCTGTCATAATATTCACTTGTGTTTCCTCATCCAGAACACATTCAACGTCGAAGTCTCCTATTCTTTCTTCAAGGCATTTTTTTTCTTTGAAGATCTTTGATAAGTTGACATGTCAGTGATCATTCAGGGTTTCTATTATCTGTAACAATATTTTCTCTAATTCTTCCTTGGATTCTGTTATAATCTTGGTTTCTATATCTTCCTTAGGGTTTTCTTGGTTCATATTCATTCTTTCAACCTTAGAAATCATACTAGGGCAATCCAAAACTTCATGGTACATAGCTTTACAACAAAGACATCTAGGTCTTCTTCCAAGGTATTCCTTAGCAAGATGTCCTAGTTTTCTGCAATTGTAACAAAGAGTTAATCCTCTCTTTCTCTTAAATGATCCCCAGCCTTTCCTGTACTACGTACTAGGATCATGGTAGCTAACCTGCAAAAAATTCTTTCTAGGATCCTGCATATACTTATTAGTCCAAACATTCTTTCTATGCATAGTTATAACATATTTTTCACTATTCATATCAAATTTTCTTTCATCAATTAATACCCTATTTTTCAAGCTAGGATATAATCTATCAAACATACATAGATTCATACTTTTGAAACAAAAATTTCCACTAATATTACTTCTACAAAGCACAAAGCCTTCAGATCTATAACTTTTCACTATTCTTACCTGTATTAGAGAACAAAGCTTACAGATCTTACCTCTTTTCTTCAGATATGACCTCTTTTCTTGGTACAAAGCTCCTTAGGTGAAGTAGAATGCTGTGTACTGGGACAACATATGTACGCACAAATATTTCACAATATCAGGTCGAATCTTTGCACAGAGATTCTTCTTTCTCAGTTCCCAGCAATCACAGTTTCAGGTCCGATACTACGCACTTTAACAATAGATATATGCACAAAACTTCTCTTTTCTTTACTTTAGTTCCCAACAATCACAATTCCATGTCTCGACAATAGAACTATTTGTTGGCACAAGGGCAGACCCAGGGTTCAACGCTACAACAACGCACCAACAAAACGCTAACTACCGACCCTTTCGGCAACACCTGCGAAGAAGATGAAGTCTCACCCAAGGTAGAGGCAGGGGTGGTTACAGGACTCAAGATTCTGCAACCTTAGATGGGACAAAAATATGTGATTATAATACTTAACATAACACTTAGCATCACCAGTTCATCAATATTCAACCAATAACTACTACGCAGATAGAACAAAGCATCGCATCATTCACTCGGATATGATGTATTTAAGAAATTTATTGTCAACATGCAGGTTATATCTAGCAGATCAAGCACTAAGCACCTTCATATAGATTAGATCTAACATTCTTACACATCATTAGCACAAATCATAAGCATATTTATCTATCTCTATCAAAGCACTTAGCAAGAGAAGCACAAAGAAAAACAACACAATTTTTATGTGGTTCACCCCCACCCTGGGGCTACGTCCACCAACTCTTCTTCTTTATTATCTTCAATCAATCGTTTATAAGAATGGAGCCTCAAAACCCTACTTTTCCTAGGACATAAGTTCTGCGCACCTCGCTAGATCCTCCTTTATTTCATTATAGCACAAAGCACTTCACAACCTGTTACAATACCTTGCACCTAGCTCTGCAAGTCTCTCCCACTATGCATAGAGCATCTACAAACCATAATTGCACTTAGCACTTAGCTTATTAGCCTCACATCACATAGATCCATTTCTCCTTCTCTTACATAGCCTAGACATCTATTTATACATTACAAAATAGGCCTAAACATGGGTAAACCCATGGGTCGACATCCCATGCCCGTTACATAATCCCAAAAACCCAAAAAGGACCCAAAAAAGGGGCCGAGATCCATGATCTCCGCTTCGTCTTGCGCTCCTCCTTCGACAAGCTGTCGAAGTCCGAAATTAGGTCAAACTTGACCAGATCCCTCAAAACTTGGTCAAGGGACAACAATAATTGTTTCCTTGGGTATGTGAATGAGAGAGTTCATAGGTATCTCTATTTCAAAAAAGAAAACAACAAGTGAGAGAATGTTGGGTTGTTATATTATTTTCAATGAAAGTCCAGTCGAGGTGGATCGACTGATAGTCGAAGTCGAGGTGGATCAACAACAAGTCGAAGGTCGAGGTGGTTCGACTGAGTAAAGTCGAAGTCGAAGGTCGATGTGGTTTGACGTGGTAAAGACATCGACATCAAGTCGAAGAGGTCAACCAAAAAAAGGTCGACAGGTGGGTGTGTGGCAACCGACTGAAGGCTGAATGAAGGGCGATTGGTAATTCGACTTGGAAGTCGTCTATAAAAGAATCTCGAGATTCATAGGATTTGTAGCCAATTATCTGCATGTATTTCTAGTTGTTTTTGGGCACCGTTTCTTTATGGTTTTTCCTACTGTAAATCCTATAAAGAAGGCATGTTGTAATGCTATAAAAGCTAACAATAATATTTAGATGAAATCTAAGCGGTTGCTCGTCATGTAGATGTAATCTGAATTGGCTACAGGGTTGTTCTTGTGTAACCAGGAGGGTATGATGTCAATTGTGTCTTAGGTGTTGACCAAGGTGAGACATGTAACCTTTTGTTTTGAATGAATAAGACAACAAGAGAGAATATCACTCAAGGAATGTTGGTTTTCCCAGTTTGGGTTTCCAAGGTAAAATATCTGTGTACTATGTGTTTGGTTTGTCTTTTACTTTCTTGATTAAATGTTTCTTCCTCTTTTTTCTAGGTTTAACGTGGAAGTGTTCCTCATTTCCTAACATGTAGGAGATATATGTTACCGCCCCATCCTAGGGCTAACTAAGGGATGATGTATTGAGGATTGTAGGTTGCAGACATGGAGTACCGAGAGATGGATGGATAACACAAACCACAGATCCCCTCTTCTTCACCAAGCTTCACCACACCCACCACAATGAATTGATCCACAAAGGGAGAAATGTCTTGCTCAATGAGGTAACTAGTCAGGTTTCATGGTGAATATCATTTTAATACTCAAGGCATTTGTATAAGTTTCAAAGGTTTCTTTCTTATTATGAAATATTTTCTTGGAAGTAATGCTTTTTACCATTTTTCACCTTGGTGGTTATCCTGGGGTTTCTAGTAAGTTTTCCACCCCCTGGGAAATGGGTGCTACTTGGGGTCCTTGATGGGTCATTGTGTCACTCCTGACCAACTTTCATCACTTTTAATCTTCATTCCTTTTCGTATCCTCATATTTTGGGTTTTGGGGTTACATGTACCCCAAAAAGGGCTTGTACCTCATTCTATTATGGGAAGAAGGGGCCAAAGGCCCATAGGTTGTTGCGGCTACTACGAATAAATAAATGAAAAGAAAAAGTAGCCACAATCAAAATACAGTGGCAGGGATACAAGGGACACAAAAGCCATAGTCCAAAAACTTGAGCTTTACTTTTCTAGGTGCTCACCCTAAGTCCTGAGTTTGAATGGATGCCTCACCTATTTGAAAAGAACTTCTAAGTATCCCACTTGAAAGGAAATTCATTTAATGCATAAAATCAAGAAACATTTTAAAGGGGAGTTGCAAAATATCTAAAGAAAATAAATAAAAAGACAATTATAGGGCTCAGAAAAAGGTTGTGCCCTAAATGAAAGGTAACTCAAGGATGCAACACACCCTCCACAAAAGTACCCATGGAAGTGAGACCATATGAGACCCTTGCAGGTCAATGACCCCATGCCCAAAAGTTTCTACCTTATCCACCTCACATTCATCACATGACCTAGATAGGGTTCACTCAAGAAACACTCCTCTACTTGGGGAATTGGTTTACCCAATATGACCTTTTGAAAACCCTCCCATATCTTAATTTGGTAAGTTACATAAAGTCTTTGAGCATGTGTTTAATTTGAAAGGGGGGATTTGATGTACTTGTTTGGGTGGATCTTGTATTAAGATTGATTTACTTGGTATGTTTCATATGACTTGTGGACCCATAAAGTGCATACCTTTTTTTCCTTTGCATGATCTTGCTTGGTGACGTCTTTCATGGAGGTACTAAGGCACTTTGGTTCTCCATGGGGGCATGAAATCCCACAATATGGATGTTGCACCCCACATGTTGGAGGGAATTGATGATGATTGTTACACACCTGATGATGTATTTAGCCCATGAAATAGGCCTTGGATGATGAGACTAGCATGAAGTCACCCTCCCAAGATAGAACGTTGCACTCTTGGAGCATGGAATCAAGCCTAAAGGGCTTGATTTGACTTGGGTCTTGCACTTGGTGGAATTGTGGGACATGAACCCCACACTTTTATGGATTAGTGGGATGATGTGGCACTTTGGGAGATGATGCCCTAGCCTTTGGAAGCTATCTCATCCAACAACCACCCTTGAAAAAGACGTTGGGGACTCAAATCTCTTAATTTTGTTATTTTGGGTCATTATTTTGCATATGTGGAAAAAAAATCAAATATATTGGTAAAAGGTGATGTAAAAACACAAATTTGAACCTAAATTAGTGGATTTAATTGTAAATTTGGTAAAGTGAGATGATCTATAAATAGAGGCAAGCCTCACCTCAATTTTCATAATTTATCATTGAGACATTGCTATCTCTCTCTCAAAATATCGAACCTCTCTCTTATACATGCAATTTGTCTTTTTGTGGAAACTTGCTCATGCAATTTGCTTGGAGATGGATTCTTTCACTCTTGGAGGATGGTTTGTGACTTAGGATACTTCTTGGATGATTTTTCTTGCAGGTTTGTTGATGTTTAAGGTTATTTTTCCACAAATTTGTTGGATTATTTCTTGCTTGAAGAAACCCTAGGAGGGTTATGATTGTCTATCCCTTATTTCAAGCCATTTTTCTTTGTGAAAGGAGGTCATTCAAGGGTTAATTTGAGGGTTAGGAGTGTCTATCCCCTTTAATCCTTTCTTGGATAGGGTTTTAAGACTAGGGGATAGGATGGTGTATCCCCCTAGCTTCTAAAAACCTAGTTTCCCATCAACTAGTAAGCTAGGTGACTAATGATTATAGAGATTTAATTGCAAGGTTCAAGTCCTCCATTGTTCTCTTGTAATCTTTCGATTTTTAGATAAATTTCACATACTCTAAGCTATCTTTTTATGCTAAAACGTCTTGATTTCTTGGAGTATTTATTGTAGTTGTAATAACTAATTAGCTACATCCATTAGGGCTGCATAAAAATATCTCTCTTACTCTTGTTTAATTACTTTTTCACCCCAGAAAATTGTGCTTGAATATTGCAAATTAATCTACTTGTTAATGGCTACAAATTGGCATATTTATTTTCTAATTTATGTGGTGGAAACTTTATTCTATAGAAAATGTTTGCTACAACCATCTAGGGCTATTATAAACTTGCTGATAACACTCACTTTGCAACCTATTTAACCATCAAAATTATGGTTTAATCATTGGAATAACTTATTTTCCATCATTTAATGCTGATTTTGACGGTGATTTATTGTAGATGTTAACATATTCTTCTTGCTGAAATAACTTAAGTTGATGAAAAGGAATTTATGTCCTTATAACAACATTTTTGAATCTTTCTAGGCTAAGGAAAGATAGGCGGGATTATTACCCTATGTTTATATCCTTTACAAAAATATTAATTAGTCCTTAAGCAATATGTACTTGGGAATACTATTTTTTTATGTGTTTGGTGTTTTATCAAAGGAAAATTAAAAAAAATATTTATAACATAAATTTATATCATATTTAAGAAATAGTCAGAAGACAAATCTGAAACAACATTACACATTAAGTCCAAAATTGAGATAAAAAACCAACAATGATTTTATTAATTCAATTTTGAATGACAACCAAAAACATTCTCTTCATACCCCTGCGTGGATAAGGACCAAAGAAAGAGTTAGAAGTCAAAGGAAGAATTTTACATCACACAGAGACTACTGGTGTCTTCTAAGTAAAGACCAAGATTGATAAAACTGGATCAACAAGTCACAAATGTGCTACTGTCCTGACTCTGCAAAACAATTCTAATCAACACAAGAAACTAATTTAGAAGTAAAATAAAAATTGACAAACTATCAGAAAAAATCATTGAACTTGGGAATCATGTCAATAATCTATTCTTCTTAGTCCTTCTTATTGCCACCTTCAGTAAAACCCTAGTATCAACAAGAAGATTCAACCTTCAAGTAATTAAAAAATGAATGAAATATGAATATAATCTCACTTCAGAGCAAGAGAAAACCTTATCCGAGTTTGTGCCTCTCTATTCTCTCCTCATTTGTCCCTCCATCAAACCCTTCTTTTATTCATCAAAAGGTAGTTTTGATTAGTTCAACTACCTTTAGTTAGATAGTTAACTAACTTTAGTTAAGTGGGACAAACAATAAATAATTATAATAAGGGTTTTTAAATAAATAATAACTAATAGGTGGAGACCCCCTAAATAACTTTATTGTTTAATTTTAAAAATATCCCCTTGTATCTCCATAATTGAAATATGCATACCAACCATAAAATAATTTCACATTTGACAGCTCCAAACAATTAAAAGTGCCATAATTACACTTGTAACTCCCAAAAATGATATGAAATATATCAAAATACTGTTTTCTGTCCCAAAAATAAAAATGTAAGTATGTCATCAATAAGATGTCACATAAAGTCATCATAAAATAAAATAAAAAATCATATTTTTTGTGTGAGGCTGTCCTCTTCTGTCCACTGTCATGAGATGAAGCTATCCAGTGTGTTTGTAAATCTATCTTGGAAGACTTCTTGTCTTCATTTGATGACATTTCAGGGTGCATATCACCAAAGGTGATATTTATAGGCTCATGCTTTTTGGGAATAGAATGTGAGGTAAGAGAATGGGAAGATGATTGAGAACTAGGTGACATGGAAATTTGCTTCCCTTTGCTAGGTTCACGTTCCTCAACTATTTTTTTTTTT
>JASDQU010201185.1:0-16877 GCA_032191745.1 Picea mariana | reverse complement strand
TCATAACTGTTATGATTTGGTTATTGTTGCACAATCAATTTTTTAATGAATTGTTGATTAGTAATCATGTTCTTACTCCCTTTCATTTTCTCACTTTTTCGCTCAATACAACCCCCTCAGATAACCTAGAACCCATATTCATCCCCTGCTCATTGACTATTATTAAATGAATTTTATGGATTGGATTGCATGGGTCTGATGTGATTGCTGAGTCAAATTTTGTTTCATATTAAGAGATGTCATGTATGGTTTGTTTAAAGCTAGTTGCTAATAAACACTGCATATAGGATGAGCTTCTTCAGCAGAGGAAGTCATGTCCGAAATAACAGGGGCAAAGGGAATTGAAACAAAGGGCCTAGAAGGCCAAGATTCTCAATACATTTTGATGCAGATCCTCAAGAGTTAAACCAACTCTTCCAAGATGGATTTTTCAATTGGATTGGACAAGGGGTAGTCCAACCTAGATCAATGAGGCTTTCCTTCCAACCCCAGTATGTCCCTGGTATCCATGTACCCCCTCATGTTTCATTGCAACCTGAAGTTTCCGAGAACGACGGATGGCAGAAGATTTTTCACCGAGCAGTCTCCCAACATCGTGGCTAGCCAAATTTGTCTCTCCCTGCTCCTCCTCCACCTGTTAACCCGAATGTCCAGATTTCTCCTGCACACTCACCTGTACAGTCCTCCCACGCAAGCAAAAGACTCAAAACCGAAGCCCACCACATGCATGACAAAGGAAAAGTTGTTGCTGCCCCCTCCTCTCCCTCAAGTGATTAAACCAAATCTGTTTCATCCCGCATGCACTTGAGAGATGACTGTTCTCATGTCATCAATGAGATCAAGCCTCAAGGTTCCACACAACCTAAGGTTAATTCAGGAAAGTCAAAAGGAGATATTAACAACAAAGGGAAAATTGCCTCCCAAAGTGGCAAATATAGTTTTTGAGTATATTTTATTATTGTTTTATTGAGAACAATAGACTGCTGAAGTTTTTGGACATCATACTATTTTTTGGATATTTTGGATATATATGTTTGGATATGATTAAAAATATCATTGATATTTAATTTTCAAATGATGAGAATGATTATGGGAGACACAAGGAGGGATGTGTTTGATTGATTGAATAATTATGTTTATTTTTGTTAATAAACTAAAGGGAGTCACAAGGGGTCCCACCTACTAGTTATTATTTATTAAAAAACCCTTATAATTGTTGTTATATTAATTCTCCCCCTAAACTAAAAGTTAGTTGAGTTTTAATTAACTTAACTAAAAGAGGTAGTTGAACTACTTCAACTAATTTGGGATGCATAAAAGAAAAATGAGAAGGAAGAACAAGAGGAGAATAGAAGGAGAAAGCATACTAAGGGTCCTATTGTAAAAAACAAGATTCAAGGCTGAATTGCATCATTTAGACACTTGTTTTCAGAGGTGTTGATCTATCTTTGATAGTCTGTGTAGACTTGCCTATTTATGAATTAAATTTCATGACTAATAAATGATATTGTGCATAGTCAAGTGGGCAACAATATGTGGGAAGCTGATGCAACTTTTTAAGTTCAGTTTTTTACTTCCTGTCAGAGTCCTTTTGTATGGTTTTCATCGGGGATATCTAAGTTTGACTTTGGTCCAAATTCCCTTAGGAATTTTTGTAAAGAAAACGATTCTTTTGATTTCTTGGGATGAAATAAGCAATTGTTATTCTGTCTCATCTGTGTTAATATGTGACTTGGTATTTTTTCTTTTGTCTCCACATTTACTTTTTCATCTGTTATATTCAAAAAATTATATAAAAATGTTGAATTTTACAACAATATTTTATTCTAAAAAATCAACCTAAGCCCTTATAACTAATACTTGTGGAATGGGAAACAATTTTTGAGGCTATAAACATAGGGTGATATTCCCGTCTATCTTGCCTTAGCCAAGCAAGATCTGAAAATGATTGAGTAAGATGATTTCATCTTCTCCTCAACATTTATTTTGGCGACCATACCGAGGAGATCTTCCATATCTCTCTGGTTGTTTTTATGCTTGATTATCATTGAATACATTTACATTTCTGATATTGATCCTTTGAATCTTTCTCTTCTTCATGACTGTACTTGTTGCAAGGCAGCCCAATATTGAGCCCGATCTTCAATATCAAACCATCATTGCTTTAAAATTGTTTAATACCATCTTAGATACCGCTAATACCCGGGTTGAGCTTAATCGCTCATGGGAAACGATTGAACAAGACATAAATGTCTGAGAACGTTGGGAATCTAGGCAAAGACAACCTACGAATCATCCATAGCTTTCTTTTTCCTAGAGTTTTGACCTTATTTTCATGTCCTTAGACCCTCGTATCTCTACGATAAGAAGAGGTTTATCACCTGAGATCAACCCTATTGCTGAAATAGGAAGAAGAAACGTTGTTTTGTCAGCCCAACAAAGTGCTCTAAAGAGAACTTTCTTGTAATTAATCTAGTTCCTCTTTCTCTCCCTTACCTATTGTTCACAAAATGACATCTAGTGGTGGCTCTGGTGGCACTAGAGGTGCTTCTTCATCTCAACCTTCAGCCTCGTCAGTGATTGGTAGCTTATATAGTCACCAAGTCCTTGTCCAATCTACTACAATCCCCACCAAGGTCATAAAAAAGTATGGGCTTTTTTATTTTGAAGAAGATGCGACAACTACTCTGTGGCATGTTTCCTCTCCTCTTAACCTAGTACCTGCTACTCGTCCACTTCCTAAATTCAAAGAGAATCTCCCTAGGTTTTCAGGGAATAAAACTGTGACTACGAATGAACACTTGGTGGCATTTTCTAATGTCTGTCAAAACATAGGAGCCAATGACAATGACACTTGTATGCACTTATTTGTGAATTCCCTTGAAGGGAAGGTTGCGACCGATTTCTTTGACCTCCCTCCTAAGATTTTGTCTACTTGGGAGGAGTTAGTCTATTGACTCAAATATATCTATGGGCAATCCAAAATCCCATCCAAGCAGTTACAAGAGTACAATAACATCACTTATAAGAATGACTAGACTATCAATTCCTTCAACTTGTGTTTCACCAAATTATACAACCAAATCCCTAAACTCATTCACCCTCAGAACCAAGCCGCTATTATAATGCATTACCTGCCCCATACTTTCATAGGATTGAGGAAAAGGCCATTGATAACCTTGGTTCCGCTCTGCACACTTGTTTAGAGTATGAAGAACAACTTGAAAGAACAGGTCTTCTTGGGAGAGACTCAGTTAAACAGACATACATGTCTTCCCTCTTACAACTTGTAAAAGATATGAATAATCGAATGATAGCGTACGAGTGGAAAGAAAATGTCCCCTCTCTTATCCTTGAAGATTCATCTTCTTCTGCACCCCCCTTTAGAAATCCAAATGAAAACAATTTTCAGCCTAAATCTATCATGCCTCATAGTTGGTGTAATTTTTTCAAAGAACACCATGAGGAAAGTACAAGTGAGGTAAAGAAGAGTGCCAGAGATAAAATCTTTGGTAAAAGACCTGAAACTACTATTGCTTCCCTAGACTTTGTAGAGCCAGAGAATGTCATGATCATAAATACTAGGAATAAATCCTATGCTCCAAAAAGCAAATATGATCCTCCTCACACTTCTTCTAGCCCAAGATCATCTTCACTAGCTGATACTGTTCAGGTTCCTAAGTCTCCAAACAGTCAAGGAACTACCCCCCCCTCCCCTCTTTCAAATACAACATTATAAATTAGTTGGCCAACATTAAAGAAGATGCTACCCTCGTAGACATGGTTGCCATCCCTGAGCAATAGAAGCATCTAAAAAATTCCATGGAAGGAAAAGCTTCCATTGTAGCCAACCTCTCTGAAGAGGTAGATGAAGAGGATTCGTCTGTAAATAAAGTAGGTGTACATAACTTTAGACACCCTGTAAAAACCCCCCGTTTTATATTTCTGTAAAGATTATGGATAAGATTGCCCATTGTTGTCTCATTGACGACGGTTCGGGCCCAACTGCAATGTCGAAAATTATTATGGAAGAGGTAGGATTGTCTTGTACAAATGAAAACGCCTGAAGCATGCTCTCTTATAATAGTTTACAACAAATGACCATAGGTGAAATCAAGGACGTGACCTTGGTTTTGTGCACGCATATTGAAATAGGGACAACCCTTAATATTCAGGTAATAGATATTCCAGTGAGTAATTACTCGATCATCTTAGGAAGAGATTGGCAAGCTTTAACAGGTGGATACCTCTCACTCGACGAGACACACTTATCCATTCCTCATAATGGTAAAAACATCATAGTCCTAAGAGAGGGGATAATTTCACCTTACATAGAAAGCATCCCACAACCTAATGTGAATTATATTGAGGAGGACCTAGGAGTGTATTCCATCTTTGCAGACGAGGACAACACTACCTTGGAACAAATTGACTTAGAGGATGGGATGTGGCATATGCACTTTGATGGTTCATGCTCCAATGAAGGAAACAAAGCTTTTATTATCTTGTACTCTCCTGTGGGTAAGATTCATAACTTTTCCTATAGGTTAGAGTTTTCTTGCACAAACAATGTCACTGAATTTGAAGCATTACTGCTAGGCATTGAAAATGCCTATAATCTTGGTTGTGGTCACCTTACAGTTTTTGGGGATTTCAAAATTGTTGTAAACCTTGTACGTAAGATATACTCTCCTAGCAACAATTTAATGAAATGTTACACCCAAACTGTTTGGGAACTTATCTCGAACTTACTATCTTTCAACATCACTCATGTTAAAAGTGAATTGAACTCAATGGCTGATAGATTAGTTGTTTTTGTAGCCTCTCCTACTCGGCAAATTCTACCACAAAGGCCTGATTGTACCTTTCAATCTCTGTATCGTCCACACATCCCTGACAACATAGATCCATGACAGGTCTTCCCTAGTGATGAGAGCATCTATGCCAAAATGAACCTTATAAGCCTAAGGAAATTATATCGATGGAAGATAACAAAATTCCTAAAGGCTTGAATCCTCTAGAAAGTTCATTTTCATCAAGTGATGTAGGCAACAAAGAGAAACATAAAGAAGAGTCGAAAAGGAAAGTGGGTGAAACCATTTCCTTGAACATGGGAACACCCGAGTCTCCTAAGAATGTTAAAATAGGTGCCCAATGTTCTGATGAAGAAAAATTGAATTTCGCTAAGCTGTTTGGTGAATTTCAAGATGTTTTTGCTTGGTCTTATGAGGATATTCGTGGTTTTGATCCTACTCTTATACAACATGCCATTCCTATCAAGGAAGGTATAAAACCAGTTAGGAAAAAACAAAGACCCATTAACCCTGCACTGGAAGCAACTATTCAAAAGGATTTGGAAAAAATCTTGAAGGTTGGGATCATTTCCTCAGTTAAGTATTCTGAATGGGTTTCCAATTTGGTTCCTGTTCGGAAAAAAACTGGTCATATCAGATTATGCATAGATTTTCGCGCATTGAATAAGGCTAGTATAAAATATCACTTTCCTCTCCCTAATATGGAAATGAATTTGCAACAAGTTGCAGGGTCACAAATGATGTCCTTACTTGATGGTTTTTCTGGTTACAATCAAGTCAAGGTAAAAATGACATATAAATCTAAAACCACTTTTATTAATAGTTGGGGCACTTTTTCTTATGAACGTTTGCCTTTTGGCTTATCTATTGCAGGTGCCACTTTTCAAAGAGCTATGAAAATATCTTTTGACAATTTGATCGGTAAAATTGTTTAGATTTATCTTGATGACTTAACCGTGTATTATAAAAATCGATCAGATAATTTTGGTCATCTTAAAATGGTTCTTATGCGATGCATGAAATTTGGCATTTCTCTAAATTCTTCTAAGTCTGTTTTTGGCGTTACCAAGGGCAAGCTCCTTGGACACATTGTATCTGATTCAAGAATAAGCATTGATCCTGAAAGGATTGCTGCTATCCTAAATCTTCCTGCTCCCACTTCCAAGAAGGAGGTTCAAACTTTTATGGGTGTTATTAACTTTGTCCGTAGGTTTGTTCTTGATTTTGCTGTAATGGTCAAGCCAATTCATAATATTATTAAGAAAGACCATTCCTTTTCTTGGACAAATGATGTCGAAAATGATTTTGTAGGGATCAAGAAAGCACTCAGTTCTACACCGGTTTTGGCAAAGCCGTATTTTGAGAAAGAATTTATGATATATACTAATGCCACAGAGGAAGCAATTTCTGCTATCCTCATGCAATGTCATGACCAAGGTAATGAAAAAATAGTGGCTTACATGAGTGAAATCTTGTATGATGACGAGTTTAAATATTCTTTTATTGAAAAGCATGCTTTCGCTCTTGTAAATCCGTTGAAAAGTTTTGCCACTTCATCTTAGGTAAGCACACGTTGGTAAAAGTCCCTTTACCCGCTGTAAAGTTTTTTCTCTCACATAATTATCTTTCAGGGAAGCTTGCACATTGATTTGCCAAGATCCGGGAGCATGATTTAACTATCGTGACTTCTAACACAATCAAGGTATGTGACTTATCCCTTCACTTAGCTCAGCATGCTGAAATGAGTGAAGAAATTGATGAATATGATAGCTCTCTATCGACACTGTTCTACATTGACAATCAAATCCTTCTTGTGTTTGAACATCCTTGGTATAAAAATTTGGTTTACTACTTGCAAAATCAAAGATGTCCAGATAACTTAGACACTCATCAAATTAGAAGGTTCCATCTTGAATATGCTAGATACGTCATTATAGGAGACTTCTTGTTTAGAAGATCTGCTGATGGTATGTTGCTTCGCTGTGTGAACAATGAGGAAGCACAAAAATTGTTACAAGAGACTCATGGTTCTTCAAATTTTGTTATTTATGTAGGAGGTCATTTTTATGCTAAAACCACTACTTTTAAGATTATCAGAAAAGGGTATTATTGGCCTTCAATCTTTAGTGATTCCTATGTTTTTTCGAGATCTTGTGACAAATGCCAGAAGTTTGCTGGGAAAGAATGCCTTTCAGCCATGCCTTTACAACCTGTCCTCTCAGACTTTCCTTTTTCAAAATGGGGTTTAGACTTTATTGGTCCTAGTAATCCTCCATTTGTAGCATGACAAGTCTTTATCTTTACAACCTCAGACAATTTTACAAAATGGACTGAAGCTGTCCCGCTTAAACATTCACAGAATGAGTAGGTGATTTCTTTCCTTGAAAATAATATTTTTTCATATTTGGTCTTCCTTTGGAAATTATTACAGACAATGGTCCTGCTTTTATTTCTGCTAAGCTGACCCAATTTTTAGCTAAGTTGGGGGTTAAACATTTTACCTCATTATCTTATTATCCCCAAGGAAATGGGCAGGCCAAGTCTACCAATAAGAATTTGGTAAGAATTATCAAAAGGCTCATTGAAGATAATCCTCGTCAATGGCACACTCTCCTCACTTACGCCCTTTGGGCAGATTGAACTACCACCAAGGTGAGTATTGGTTGCACTCCTTTCCAACTTGTTTATGGTCAAGAAACTGTTCTTCCTACTGAGCTAGAACTTTCCTCCTTAAGGTTAATCCTACAGGTCGAAGAATTAATTTCTTCTGATGTCTCTCAAAGAATCAATGCACTCTTGGCTTTAGAGGAGTAAAGAACACTTGCCTTGGATAATATAAAGAGAAGACAACAGATTGTTAAAAAATATTTCAACAAGAGTGTCAAGGGTGTCAAATTTAAAGTCAATGAGAAGGTACTGCTGTGGGATTAAACTCATGCTGATAGAGGAAGGCTTTCAAAGTTTCAAAAATTATGGCGGGGTCCTTTTAAGATTGCTTTTTTCCTGGGTGCAAATTCTTACATTCTAAAGGACTTACAAGAGCAATTGTTTTCCTACAACACTAATGGTTCCCACTTAAAACATTACGTGGAACCAACTTGGAAAGTTTAATGTTGTATGGAATGGTTTTTGTATTATAGTAGTTTTCATTTCTGTTTTTACATTTCTGTCACTTGATTTCTGGTTATTTCATTTCTGCTATAACATTTCTTGCCTTTTGTTCTTTTTGACTTCATTTCTTGTCAAAATAAATTTTTCGATCAGTTTTTCCAGAATGATGCTTCTGCAAAGTATTGTTAATCAATAACAATCAAGTTACACATCTATCATGATAATCCCCTTGAAATTATCATTGAAATCATTATCTGCTTCCATTGCCATTTTCTAAGATAGTTGGTTTTATCCCTCTTCTGCTTTTCTTTTCTTCATCCATTTCAAGATTCAAAAGAGAAGTTCAGAAATTTTTTCTCCTTGAAGTCAAGAACATTTTTTTTTTCAGTAGAATGATTATGCTTACAGGGATAAACCCCTTCATACTTAACACTTTTTATGAGTTATTCCCAAATTCCTGGTCATTTTCCCCTTAAATCCGCTCACTTCCCCCTGTTGCATAATCATTTTGATTTATATCTTCTTGATTTGATGTTACTTGACCTGCAAAACCAAACATTCTGAGTTCTTAATATGTTGGAAACATATTTACTTGTGGATTCGCCAGTTTTTTGACGATTAAAATCGTAACGATGAATTCCGCCTGCAAAGTATTGCTAAAGCGCTATTATTTAACTATGCTAATAATATAATACTAGTAGGTGGGACCCCCTTGTAGACTAGCTGCGCAAGGATAGACATATTACACATGTTTTACTGCTGCTGTGATGTCGCCTACACTATCATACATTTTTGATGATGCAGTCTTAGTTTCATTTGGCGTGATAATAAGTGGATAATACATTATTGTGGAATGATTTTGGTAATCACTTGCGACATTGAACATGTTCTATGGGTATGATGATCATGTTGTTTACAGTTGCTATGTTATAACCTTGTTACTAATTCTTATGTTGATTACTTAGCCACATATATGCAAGGGATACTTAATGGTAGCATGATCAAAACAAAAGGAAATTATGGAAAAGTTCTATAGTTCAAACAAAAGGGAAGAAACTACGTATTTGAGCTATAATAAAATATTAGATGCAAATTTCGAATGAAAGAGTTCATGGATACTAGTGTTAGTCCTCATTGTTATGCTATTTGTTTGGTTAATGGACTATGTGAATTTCATTAGATTCGAATGGAGGTGCATATAGCATTGTTAATATGTATTATTGCGTGGAGTTATGGCAAGTGTTAACGTTAAACTATCTTGGGTGGCGCACTATGTAATGGATATCGTCTCAGATATCACAATGGTTTGGAATTGATTATGCATTGGTTATATGGCTTGATTATTGGTGAATTTTATGCTTATTGGGCTGTCTCATACTTCGAATTGAATGGGGCCAAGTGATGGAAGCGACGTGCATTTATTGCAAGTCCCTCCAAACCTTCCCTATTGCCCGTCACCCTAACATTTTTCCATTATTGCAATTTTGCTTTGTTGATTGCGAAGCTCCACATTTTCAGGTTTTTGGAAGAGAAAGCTCAGAAAACTCACCATTTAAGAGTTTTTCCCACATGTATGCTTCTTTTCTCTCCATCCATGATGTATTCTCTGTTGTATGAACCAAATGGTGGCTCAGTGATGCTTGGATTCTGTGTGTTCTTGAGATTTTTGACTGTGTGTAAATGTAGTTTTATGGCTCTCTGTGATGACTGTAAAATGTTGGAAATTGCAAGCAAAGGAATGGGTATTATTAAGTTGCGCATTGGTTGTTGCTTGGTCAGTGTGTTTTTTTTATGAGTCTCTATGGAATAATAGTAACAATGGCACGATATGGATCTGGGTTGATGATTGAGGGTTTTTGTTCTGTGTATCACTGTCGGTTAACTCGTTCCCTCTCAATCGTTGTGGTAATCCTTACCCAGTTGCAGAGAAATTGCCAACATTGGTGTATTCTTTTATCGAATCCCAAACTGTTGTTATAGCTCGTTCCCGACTGTCTTTTCACCGAAATCTTTCCAAAGGTCCAATCTTGGTCACTCGAATATTAATATATGCTTGTGTTTTTAATGGATATGAGATGTGAAGGGTTCCACACACCACCTCTATCATTCCCGCTGTGATGATGTATGTGGGCTCACTATCAATGGTTGTCAAAAGTTATTCACCTCCTAGGTGATTCAAAAGAGACATTGTCTCGTTGTGTTTGGATACCCACCACTTTTAAGTTAACACTCGTCTCTGCAAGTGTTAGACACACTGTGTGCACCGGGTTATTTTACTCTTACTGTCTTTGCTCTCCTCGGGTGTTAACTATTGGTTCCATCAAGGGCTTGGAGTAATAAGTAAGGGATGTATGGCTCACTGTTGTGTCTTCTCAAAATGTATTTTGGCATGTGGTTGTTAATCGATGGAAAATTGGATATAAGCCTTGGAAGACTATCAAGTCTTTGTGTTTTTGTTTAAAAAGATAAACAAGCTCTTGTTGTCTCCCTGCATTTATTTTTGACATAGCCTGATTTAGACTCTGACTTGTCTTTTCTCTCCTCGGGCACCTTCTGGGGTTGTCAAGTATTGGTTATCAGTTAAATGATTATGGAAGTCTTGAAAGACACATGATCTCTCGTCGAGTCTCTATCTAGTCCTTCTATGATAAAATTGTTTGAACAAATAAGAATGAAAAAGAGTAGTTGCATATAGTCGAGGGCTGTCTTCCTATTCGATGGTATCACTCACTGTGTTTTATCCTGTGTGGTCTTGATTGGATAAGAAGACACTTGTGTAAATTTTATTGAGCTCGATCAGGGTTCTGGCAAGGTAAAAAATGATTCATGTGTGTCAATCAAGTTCTGTTCGCTCATATATGGTTGGTTATATTGAAAACATCGCACAGAATATCAATTGTTAAAAGAAGAAGTTATGCCCACAGAGATCAAACTCGGGGTTTATGTTTGATTGACTGTTGTTGTTTCAAGATTTCGTCGATTGATTAATTGAAGTCCTGTGTATGATCGTGCATGCTTTTAAGTCTGTCCACGTTTTTGGAAAGACACATGTGTACATTTTTAATTGGGTCCGATTGTTGATTGGAAAACAATGGATGTTGATTGTTTATCGTGGTGCATTATGGATTATCATGGATAGATGTTGAGCATATTGATGTGCATGTTTTGATTATTTTAAAAGAAGAAGAAGAAGAATAAGGGATCAACGTTGTATTAAATAGTACTATTGAATGGGAAAAGTTTTTATAAGTTTTGATTGAACAGACTGTTATAAATTAAGGAATGCTGGGAAATTTAATTATTGAAACAACAAGCAGTTTGGTATACAATTGAGGAACAACGAATGTTGGTGCTTTTTGGATTGATTTTGAACAGAGTTATGATTGTTGATTTATTTAATTTATTTTATGAACAATATCCATTAAATTCCCTATCATTTTCTCACTTTTTCACTCATTACGAATCCCCTCACAATCCCAGATTCATTTTGCATGCCCTGTTCTTAAAATTAAATTAAAATTCTCTATTATAGTGATTAATAAATAACAGAGAGGTGGATCACAACTATTATGATTTGGTTATTGTTGCATAGTCAATTTTTTAATGAATTGTCGAGAAATAATCATGTTCTTACTCCATTTCATTTTCTCATGTTTTCGCTCAATACAACCCCCTAAGATATCCCAAAACCCTTATTCACCCCCTGCTCATTGACAATTATTAAATGAATTTTATGGATTGGATTGCATGGGTCTGATGTGATTGCTGAGGAAAACTTTGTTTCATATTAAGAGATGTCATGTATGGTTTGTTTAAGAATCTAGTTGCTAATAAACACTGCATACAGGATGAGCTTCTTCAGCAGAGGAAGTCATTGCCGAAATAACAGGGGCAGAGGGAATTGGAACAAAGGGCCTAGAAGGCCAAGATTCTCAATATATTTTGATGCATATCCTCAAGAGTTAAACCAACTCTTCCAAGCTAGATTTTTTAATTGGATTGGACAAGGGGTAGTCCAACCTAGACTAGAGAGGCCTCCCTTCCAACCCTAGCATGTCCCTGGTAGCATTTTATCTTGTAGCTCTTGTGAGAGAAGAAAACTAGGGTTTTATGGAATTTGAAAACCCTAGTGCTACTTGTTATGATTGTTATGGAGGAGAAGAGAAGGAAACATCTTATACACTTGTGAGATGCAAGCATACATGCCAAAGAGGACTTGTCGCCGATGATGCTAGTTTATTGAGGATCTTTGGTGGAGTGACCTGCTTGGGTTGGGAGTGATTACTTGCTAGGAGGAGTTGGTGGCTAAGTTTTTTTATGGTTTTCCTAGCTAGGGTTTGGAAAACATGACTTGCACGAACTTTGTGATAAATGTGTGGTATGTACTTTTACTTCATCTCTTATATATATATGAAGTTTCCAGCTATCCAAATATCATGTACTTGCAGATTTAATTTTCACTTTATGTTTTCTTCTTGATTGGGTAGATTCCAACACTTGTTGTTCATGGTTATTTGACATAACATATAACTGAATTGGTTAAGTGATTTAACACATATCTTGAAGATAAAGGAGAAAACTTAATACTATTATAATCTACTGTAATAAGAGAATTCATATATACTCTTATAATCCGTCGTAATAAGAGAATTAATATCCATTATATTCTTGAAAAATAATGCCCTAAGGGCTATGACATTGCGATATTGAAGTACACTTGTATGGTATTTATTCTCTTGGGTTGCCATGTGAAATTAGGTTGAAGAGAAGTGAAATATTATTTTTGTAATTTACTATATTAGATCTTCTTTGAGGCTGGAATTTCACATGGAATAGATCTAGGAAAACTCAAGGTTGAGGTGAAATTTCAGAAGTTGCATTAATTGACCGTTTCTCGAAGTTTCTACACCCCATGCAAATGCCAAGATCGAAAAGCTTCTCATAATTTTTTTTATGGGCTAACTATAGTGGAGAAAAGGGGATTGATAGAGTTAGATGGAACCTCTATTGCACTCCTAGAAAGAAAGGATGATTCAATATATTGGCCACACAAATTTAAGCCCACACTCTTTGATCCAAATGGGTCATCAAAGAAGTGGAAGGAAAGGAGGTCTGGAAGGGCTTGCTCAAAAATTGCATCACCTCAAGGCCCCCACTTGACCACAAGATACAGAGTAATATAGACCTTCAAACCCTATTGACCACTCCAACACACATCCAAGTAAAGGAGACTTTTGTATCCAAAAGAACTTGGAAACCCTAAGAGGCCATCAAACATAAGTTGGTTTGGAAATGTGACTCCCTTAAGGTTAGGCTTTCCTTCAACAACCACTATCTATGGTGGTCCGCAGTGGTTCTTCAAGAGGTAAATTTGTTTGTCGAAATCTCTCATTTCTCAACTCATAGACTATAAAAGAAAGGCATACAAATCTTGAGTGAATTCTATGACAATAACTCTAGAGATTAAAATAATTGGGAGACCCTAATTTAATCAAAATTCAGGCTTGACCTTGTAAATGAGATTATTTTAGAAAAGGTTCAAGGATTGATCCCAAACAACCTCTTTCTTAAGATTAGCTTCCAACACCACATGCTTGGTTGTAAGGGCTGGAAATGGAACTAAAGAGAAGGTTTTTTGAAGCATAATTCAACTGATGGATACAAATGGCTTTCAAATAGACCTAGACTTGAGGTCAAGCTAAATTAAATCTGGAGAATCAAGTGTAAGGAGAAGGCGTGACTTTATCATCTAAAGTCGATCTAGAAATGGCACTTAAAGCCCCAAAAAGAATGTTTCACTTGGTACATAATTCATAGATCCCTACCCATAGGGAAATAGTTAAAACACCTAGGAATTTTCCACTCGAAATTCCCACTATGTAGATGAACAAAGCTCCAAAGCACTTGTTATGGTTTTGTAAATATGCTCAATCAACGTGGGCATGGGATTTTAATCTTTGCCACTTGTTGCTCTCATCCAATATCACCTTTTTCACAACACAACACTAATTTTAACTAGCAAGAGAGATCTCTAATTTGTACCCATATGCTTATGTAGATCCCAGTGCAAATAAAAAAGGTGGAGATGGAAGTAGACTACGTGTGCCAACTGATGGAATATCAAACCAATGTGCCATGCACTATGAGCAGAGTGTCACCTGAAGGGAACTCACCTTCCCACTCCACACACTATCGATATTCAAGAGAACTTCAACGTCAATACAAAGTAGGTCGAGTTGAAAGAGAGGGTCAATAAAGGTGAAGGAGTTGCCCCCCAATGACAGCCCTAGAGGTCCCTTAATTCTACAAATTTCCTATTATTCCTCTAGTCATTTCAACACCAAAGAAACTAATGAACCCGAGGAAGGAAAAAACTCATGGGAGCCAAGAGTGTCTAATCCTAAGCTTGTACTTGAAGGATGGGGGCCTCCCCCTAAGGACAAGGACCCTCCTCTTGACATGAGTTTAATTCCTAGAGTGTCTTGATTTATCCGCTTGCTCTAGCCTGTTGGCCTAGTTGTTTATGTGTTTATTGATTTCTACTTTGGGCATTATGACACTTTAATTTTGGTAGCCTTGCAACTATAGATTGTGGTGGTTGTTTCACAACCCTTGTTTTTTGTAAAAGCATGTATATCTTATATATATTAATAGAAATATGAAGCATTTTATAGAAAACAAAAATCCCAATCTAAAAATAAAAACATTCCCTTCTCTACAAACCCAATTTAAAAACAAAATATCCCTTCTAAAATCAAAACACCAATTAAAATTTTGAAAGAAAACACATAGAATAATAATAAAAATAACATATTTTTAAGGTCACGACCAAGCCAAACACCAAATTGGTGTATGAGACTCCTTCCACCCAGTGATTTGAATGGTAAAATCTACAGAGATGGATTTGAACTTGTGACCTCTTAGGAGGAAACACATGTTCTTAAGCATTAGGCCCACTCACGCTGTATGTATGTTGCATGGCGATCCATCCCCTGAAAAACCCTTATCCCTTGCAATTCGACATTCTGGGGACTTAGAAGTGCCTTGGGAGCATTCCAAAATCGGTGGAGACGTCATTGAGGATGCAGGGACCTCCAAGACGTTCCCAATTTGTTCCTTGTGAAATTATGAAACAATTATGGTACGGTTTCGCCGTCCCTGAAAAAATCCCGCGACTTAGGATTAAAAAATAAACAAATAAACCATGCCCACCTAAAATTTAACCCTTATGCGCCTAAATGTAAACCCTACCCTCTCATTCTTTTTTGTCGTTCTCCTCTTCGCACTTGGTCTGTCACACACATGCTAAAGGGTTCTCCTACAACAAACTCGGACCATCACTCACATGCTACATGATTCCTACAACGCGCTTGACTTCCCTTTTGTTGACGAGCTTCTCCTACAACGTGCTCGACACTCTTCTAGTCGTAGATTTCTCCTACAACACACACCCTCTTAATTTGAAAGACACCTTGGAGAAGATATTTGTTGGAATCTAAGAAAGGATGGGGAAGCTTGCAGGCTGTTGGATATACTCTTGGGTTTATAGTGGCAACTGGCGGATTTGAACCTGGGCCATGCCCAGGTAATCCCGACGTGTTACTGATTTCCCCACGGTTAAAAAATATAAAGCATGGGGAAGCTCAAGAACAAAGAAAGTCTTTAGTCAAATTATGCTAGTTATATATCCGTCACATGAAGATCCATAGGGAATTGGTCCTAGATTAGAAAACATCCCATTCTCTTCTGTGTTAGAAGAGATTTCAAACATGGGCATGAGTAGGTCAAATTCTCCATGTAATCCCTTGAAAGTGGATACCGAGTTACAAATTAATGTGTTCGATGGGAGGTTGCATAACTAACTTTGATAGTTCAAGGTTTAAGTAGAGTTCCATGTGTTCTTAGACTTGCAAAAAATTACACTTTTGACAATTTGCCAATTAATTATTTGGTTTTGTATTGGTTTATGCACATGGTGAATTTAAAAAAAAATCAAATATTATATATATATTATTGTCATCCCCTAAAAACTTTTGGGGTGCACTTTAGTCATCTTGGAAACTCATGCCCTCGTCTATGTTATCCCCCATCCCCAAAGCCAATGCAACATAGAATATACAAATCCCTCTATTATAAAAATCGATGTCCCATCAAAAAAATTAATGATCAAGGAAACTACAAAATAGATAAATTAAAGAACAATTGAGAGAATGGTCAAAGGAGGAAGCCACATATAAGTTAGTTTCTTTCACAAAAAAATCTATCCTAATTAAGAATTGAGCTTCCCAAAGGGGAAAGAGATGTTACAACACAAAGTCAATAGAGAAATCAATCAACTTAAACCCTAGATGCTAGCCACAATTGATAGCAATGTAAAATGAATTGACTCCAAAGATGTGGCACTAAACTTGAGGATCCAAGCTAACTTGCATCGAGAAGATAACTTGATAATGTTAGTGGCTAATGCAGGTCCACAAAAACAACTTGAAATGACAATGTTTCCTAAGTAGCCATTCTTTTAAAGCCACACATTTGGAATTTCATACTTGATTTCATCTTGATAATTTCACATCATCAATGAGGCCTTGGCTTAGAGATGAGGTTGACAAAGTCTTGAGTCGTCCACTAGGGTTCCAATCTTATTGTGATCTGCCCCACCCGAATGGAATGTTAAAAAGGGATAAGGTCAATTGCAAGTCCCATGTGAATTTGGAAGAATTGATACCCTTCATACCTAGCATCTAATCCATACTCTGTCCATGTTATGTAGTGCAGGCCCTCATGCCATGTTTCTAAAAGAACTTCCAAAAAAATCCACACCATTTCTCAATATTGAGAATAGCTAATTTCTAGAGAAATCTAAAATTGTTAAGGCTTCTAGAGTAAAACTTTGAATGGCCATAACTTTGATATCTAGAGGTGAAATTTTTCATGTGGCTTACATTTTGGGGA
>JASDQU010201184.1:3578-18495 GCA_032191745.1 Picea mariana | reverse complement strand
ATCATGGGTGAAAGGCTCCATGTTCACAAGAGTACCAAAAGTTGTAATCTTGGGTGTGGGTGGCCTTGAAAGCATGTATGTCAGCTTATTAGTACTCCCCTTCTTATATTTGATGGTAAGATGAAATTGATGTAAAAACCCCATCAACTTGCAGTGTCTTGTTTGTTGAAGCTTAATGAGCCTACAAATATTGCAACAATTAGTGATTGGTGTGGATGATTATTTCTTTTCCCATTAGATGGTGCTTCCATTTCTTAACAGCTTGAGCTATAACATAAGGCTCCTTGTTATGTGTAGGTTAGTTCAAGACTCCACCATGAATGTGCAATTTGGGAAACAAGAGAACTAGTGCTTGACTAATATTCCATTTCAACTCTTCAAAAGACTTATTCTAATTCTTTCCCCACTAGGAGCTCTTGCCACTGGATATTATGGGATGGAGTGGTGCAACCACAACTAAAAAGGATGCTATAAAAATTTTAATATATTGTGTTTCTACAACAAAGATCCTAGCTTTAATGAAATTGGTGTGAGTTGGGAATTTGATGATGACCTCCATCTTCACAAGATAAATCTTGAGTTCCCTCCACCAATCACATACCCCAAGTACACCAAGGACTATTAGGAAAATTCACATTTATAAGGTTTTCCAAAAATCGATGTTTTTTCACTATCCCTAACACATGCATAAGATGTGAGATATGCTCTTCCCAGGTAGAGATAAAAATCAATATAGCATTCAAGTACATGATTACAAATTAATCTAGAAATGGACATAATACATCATTCATCAAATGCATAAATGTAGATGGTGCATTACATTAACCAAAAGGAATTACCAACCATTCATATAAACCTTGCCTCATCTTGGAGGTTTTCTTCTAGGAGTCTTCTTCTTTTACTGTAATGTCCCCAACTAGGATGGATGGAAAATATTATGTTTGTTGTCCAAAATATTGTTTCTCTTTGTGTAATTTTGTCAAACAATTGGCATTAATGTTGTTGTAGCTTCTTACTTGCATATATTTCAAACGATAGACAATATATTATATGCATTCCCTTACACATGAAAAAAAAATTAAAAAGATAACCATAACATCTTTATTATGGTTTGAACAACAATACAAGGCATAATGGTTGTCATAGCAGCTACAGTAAATCCCTAACAGCAAGCAATATAAATAAAAATCTGAACATACAACTAAAGGTTGTTGTAGCAACTTCAATCCAATAAAGAACACTCAAAATGAAATCCTATGAACCTGAGAGTGATGTTGTTGTCCCTTTCGGTGAATACCCTCATACGTGAACCCTCTGTCAAAATAGATTTGCCCCCTCCCAGAACTCGTTGATCCAACTACTTGTACCCGATATGTCTCTATTAGTTCACAGAGGTCCTTATGGGACAAAACTAGTTAACCAACGGTGCCTCACATGATAGGGTTGGACAACAGGTGGGAACTCATGGGACACCATGTACTTGTCGTGTGAGGATGCCGAAAACAGATCTGTAAAAAGAGGAACCATCCCTCAGAAGTCCTCAAACCTATTAAACACTTCGGTCCTCGCCAGTGTTCTGCACAAGACGATATATCTCCAACTAAAAACCAAATCCCAACTGAAGCTCCAATGGAAATCCTAGACAGATTCCCCTCTCATCTAGGCTCCAATGGAAATCCTAAGTGGATTCCTCTCTTGTCTAGCTAGGGTGGATACTGCACCACCGAAACCAAACCAATAGTGGAAGGATTTTGATAAACCCTAATGAAACAATGGCTCCAAGATCACTTCCAAAATGAGAGATCAAATCATAATACCAAAGTGAGGCTCTACCCCTCCTTTTATCCTTTCTCCATTCCTTCTAGAACTTTCTCTTTTTTTGACCAAATCAAATGTAACCATTATCCCCTTTTTTACTAAATCAAATATGACCCTCATCCCCCTTTTTCTTTCACTTTAGGATTAAAATTCACTTTTAATAATAAATAAGTAACTTATTAATCTAATGTCACTTTAAATGCATAACATATCCTAACTAAGTGACATTAAATAACCCCTTTTGACTCCCTTTTCCTTCACTGACAAGCCATGAAAGTCATTTCCAGTATCGAACAAGGGAATCCAAAAATGGGGACATGACGAATCCTCCCTTCCCAAATATTTCTTGTCCTCAAGAAATTCCATCACAACCTAACGCTCCATTGATTGATCTAGACTAAAATTGAAATTATACCAGGATCCCAAACCACCCTGTAAGAGGTGAAGGATCCTCTACTCAAGGCATGGTTCGGTAATGTACTGACATAAGAGGTCTCCTGAAAACTGCCCACAAGTAAGGCCACTCAGTGATGCAACAAATCGATCAACCCATCAAGGAACTATTCCGTTAGGGAACCAATCTCATGGAGGAAAAAACTGGCTCTCACCTCTGTTTCAAGTCCACATTGTCTCTTATTGAAATCCCAAGGTCCCATGCTATCACTAGAAAAGACTCATCATGTTGTCGTTGTGCCACTCTGATCATAAATATCTAATCCTCCTGCCTAAACTACATCCTACAAACCTACATCTATAAGCTATGAAGCCTCAGAGAATCATCCCTACTATCGAGGATCATTTCCGACCAATATATCTGAGTGAAATCAACTAAATCAACTCAAAAATCAGACATCACAAAGAAGTCTGTGTGGTCACAAGCTAATCGGGCATCCATGACACCTAGTATCCAAGTATCAAAGGGAAAATTCCTAATACTCCAACACCCCTAGGCTATTGCAATCGCCCAAACATCAACTGGCAATCCCTCAACATATCATCCACAGAGTCCCTAAACACAAGAACCTCGTAGAAGGTAAAGTCGCCAGGATCCCACAATAGCCTATATGACGTGAAGCACCCTCTACTCATAGCACTGGTTTGTAAGGTGCAAATACCAAAATCCACCTTACTGCTCCTAATAATCCAAGCAATCATAAGCTGCATAAATTCAGTCAACTCCTCGGAAGACCACTCCTATAAGAAACCACTCCTAAGCCTTCCAAAAGTAAAGTCTGGAAAGTCAAAATCGGTGATCTCCTCTCTAATAATAGTTAAACTATCGATAAATGTAATCCCAAGGTCCCAAAATAATCTTGGGAAGGTACCACCATGCTAACGTTGCACCACTTTGATCATCACCATCATACCAACGCGCCCAGTCTGCGTCCTCTTCTCCTGGAACCCCAAGTTGAACTCCTGGAAGGGGTTGAAATCATTATCTTGGATCCTCCCTTGTGAATGTATCGCAGTGATGTATAGGCCTACAAATCCATGACCAGCCTTGAGTATATCCTACCATATAGAGTAAGTCTCTACCCCCCCTCTAATATCATCCCAAAAACAAAGCAGACCAATCACTGTCACGGCTCTATCTATCATCATCATCTGAATCAATCTATCACGCAGATGAATTCCCGAATCCCACCACCAAATTGGAAATCCACCACTCCTAATACCTGCTAGTTGTTGTGGTGCCATATTGGTAACCATCGGAGTCAAAATGAGCCAAGTCCCTGGTATGCCAACATTTTATGGAAGCCATGTACTAGGAATCAACTTTGTAACCGTAACTCTATTTGGCTCCTGCCAAACTGTACGGGAAAATATTTTATCTCGATAATTGTTAATGTACTCAAGTAATCTATGGAGTCAAAATACCTCCCTATAAAGTATCCTTGTCACTGATGGTACCTCATACTCGTACGAGTACCCAGAATGCCTTGCTAAAGGTGAATCATGCATAGCCCTCATGATCTTCTCCCTAAGCGTGGGCTCATGAACTACATGTGTGCGACCTCTGTAGTGGATAATGCCATCCACCACTTTGTTAGCTAACATCTCTGAGAACTGATCCAATACAATTTGGATCGCCTCATGTGTTCTAACCACATAGCCCAAATGAAAGAACTCGAAAATGGATATAATCCTACTTGCCTCACTCATCTGACTTGGGTGAACCCCCCACGTCCAGCTAAATATACCACCGGCATTAGAAAATATCACTAGATGCCACTGCCACTGCCTACAAGACTGGAAAGTGTCAAGTGCGTTGGTCAACCCCAATGGTATGACCAAAGACTCAAGGTAACATATGAGAGTGATCTTGTGGGTATCCTTCTCTCTATCCATGTGTTACACATCAAAATTCTACACTAATATGTCACATCCTAAGTGTTGCAAGTGTCATAAAGTGTCCCTTATGCTTTGCTAAGTGTCATAAAATGTCCCATACACTTTACTAAGTGTCGCAACTCGATTGACACCATAAACAACATTTTCCATGACCCCTAAGTGATGTTGGAAGAAGAAACCATCATCTGACAGTCGGAACCACATCTTTTCACTTGGAATTTTGACCATTTTTGGGGCATTTATGAAGGGTGGCGCTCCCCTATCCAAGCTTAGGGGGCGCCAACCCTCCCTTGGCCTTGTTCAGGGGGCACCATCGATGCTTTGTATCTAACTCAGGGGGAGCACCAATTTGGTTAGAGGAAAATATGGGAGATACCACCAAGCTCTCTTCGTCCAACCCCTTGCACAAATATTTTACGATCATAATGATGATACTTCAATAATTTCCTCCCCCCTTCACCATGGAAATGCCTCCAATTTATAGGATTGGGAGGCTCAACCACCATGGGATAATTAGGGAATTGGTTGAGGATATGGTTCCATGAGTTGGGAATTGATCCTAAGATAGAGACATAGGATAGGATTCGAACCAAAACAACCTCATCCCTTCCGAGCTGGCCTTGTTACACATCAAAATGCCACACTAATATGCCACATCCTAAGTGTCGCAAAGTGTCCCTTATGCGTTTCTAAGTGTCGTAAAATGTCCCATACACTTTTCTATGTGTTGCAACTTGATTGAAAACATAAACAACATTTTCCATGACCCCTAAGTGATGTTGGAAGAAGAAACCATCATCTGACAGTCAAAACCACATCTTTTCACTTGGAATTTTGACCATTTTTGGGCATTTATGAAGTGTTTTGCTCCCTTGTCCAAGATTAGGGGGTGCCAGTGCTCCCTTGGCCTTATTCAAGGGGCACCATCGGTGCTTTGTCTCTAACTCAAGGGGAGAACCACTTTGGTTAGAGGAAAATATGGGAGATCCCACCTTTTTCTGAGGGCCATCTCCAAAGGGATGAGATTGTTTTGGTTTGAATCTTATCCTATGGATCTATCTTAGGATCAAATCTCAACTCATGGAGCCATATCATTAACCAATTCCTTAATTATTCCAAGGTGGTTGAGCCTCCAAATACTATAAATTGGAGGCACTTCCATGGTGAAGGGGGGAGGATATTGTTGAAGTATCATCATTCTGATCATAAAATATTCGTGCAAGGGGTTGGACGAGGAGAGCTTGGAGATCAAGCCCAAATATTGGAGCAACGAGGACAAACAATGAAATAAGGTACACCTTATTCTTCTTCTCTATCATTTGATTGGTTAAGTTAAATTTAAAGGGAGCGAGCAACCATTTGTTTCATTCTGTCTTTGGATCAAAGAAGGGGTCTTAGTTCAAAGGGGATCTTAGCCTATCCATAGTGTAATATTTCTAATAACAGAAAAATGGTGACTCAACTGGGGATTGACTTTGACTAGTCTTTCCTTTGGTTTGTCTTGAATCCTTGCTTGTGATTAGATCTTTCTTAATTGATGTTTGATCCTGAGTATTTTTCTCTTCCCTCTTCTAGATTGAAGAGTTCTTAGAGTCATTGACTGAGTATTTTTTTAGTTTTATTTGTTGGAATCCATTTTTAAGCTTTTCCAGGACCAACACTCCCCTGCAGTGGCTACCAGGGTGTCACTGGCCTGACTGGCACTCCCCCTTAGAATTCTAAGGTGTGCCATAACATTGTATATTTGAAACCGGGAGCGTCAGTCCCTCCTTTTGAGTGTTTCCTTTGGTTTCTAATTTGCTTTTCTCAGTATGTTATCAAGTGACTTTTAGCCCAGAGACTTTTAAACTGTCTTTGGATTTGTTTGGTTGAAAAAATATTATCTATCACTCATTTCATTTCTTCTTGTTTGAGTTTACAAACCTCTTCTTGTTGTAAAAAAAATTTTCCACCTTGGGTTAACAAGATCCCCTGAATCATCCAACCTTTCAGTTCTTTGATCTTCATCTCGCAAAGTCTTCAGATTCCTTGATTGTTCAGACTTTTTCATCAACTAGATTTTGCAAGGGTTGTTTAGTATTGAGCCTTCTTGTCTTCTTTGGAACTCCTTGCTTTTGATCGAAGACTTTCTTGCTTAATACAACTCAATTTTGAATCCTTTTTCTTGCTACTCATTTTCAAGAATTGATTAAAGAGTGATTTTTCCCTTCTCTTTTGCATCCTTGAATTATTGATTGAACACATTGTGAAACCCATTCTCATACTTATTTCTTTTCAAGATCTCATCCTTCCTTTTACACTTTCTTTGTTTTTCTTTCTTCACATCTCTTTGTGTCAAACATAGATTTATTTCTTTTCATTTGAAAGAAAAAGAAGCATCAAAATTTTTTGCATATTTTTCATTGAATCAAACAAAAAGAAAAGGAAAAATTACTTGCATTTTAGGAAATTTGTTTTGGTGTATGATTTGAAAAAGCTAGTCTTTCATTTGCATTGGATTTTAGAAGAAATTTCTTGATTATTTGGGATCTTTTTGTCCTCGAAAATGAAAGTTGAAAAGTTGTTTGTTTTGAGTGCTTGTGTTAAGAAAAATAGAGCTCTTCTCCTTCCCATACATATAATTCATTGAAAAGAAAGAATTGCATTTCATTCTTTTGCATTCTTTTGAAGTCAAGTCTCACACACCATCAATTTCATCTCTATGAACCTTATGAGTAAAAATATATTAAAATAAACCACGCACTAATAAAATCGATCATAATGTTTTTGATTCATAGCACACCAACAATAGTCTAGGATTTATAATCTTTGAAATAGGAAAAGTGAGATAATTATCCAAAGATTACTAAACAAACTATAGAGTACTAAAGAGTGGTAAAATCCAGTTTTTGTATAAGCATAGACGGTATCCCCTTGTTGGAGATCTTATTCTACTTTATCAGTTATCTACTCTTATCTTACCTTCCTGTCATAGGTTGACCCAGGTTTAGATTTAACAAGCTTCCAACAAAAGCCCTCTAAAAATATCCCCCCCCCCTTGGTAAACTAGAAGGCAATGCAATACACCGGGTGTACTGCGTAGTCTCACCCGAGATAACTCTATGGGTGGCTGCAATACTCAGGTTATTGCAGCCTGGGAATGAGTGAAGATCCATGGTTGTACCTTGTGATCTTTATTTATTTAGTCTAACATCTTGATTAACTCAATCATTCTTATTCATGCATGTGGAGTATCAGATCTAACTAGTTCCTTCATTCATTTATCTAGCATTTAATTCTTAACAACAATGGAGATGCATACATACAATCACATAACACAAGCTTTACCGTGGTTCACCCCCTTCTAGGCTACGTCCACAAAGATCTGTCTCTCAAGCTCTTTATTATATCTCGACAATATGTCGCATCGTGTGCGTTTACAATCTTGGATCTTACAACCTCAACCGGTCTTCTGATCCTTGTGAGGCTGACTAGATCACACCAGGCTCCTTAGCCTGTGATCTAACCCTCGTGATCGAGTTGCTTGATCCTTCTCTAGCTCACCATCTTACAAAATGTTGTAGTTCTTAAAAACCTTACAACTTCCAGACTCTCTCTACCTCCTAGGTACTATTGATATCTTTATGCATCTATCTAACTCAGGTACCCCCTTAGATCCTCTTCTCTCGTCGGTCGGTCCCCCCCTTAGGCCTCCTAAGTACTACTTATATCTATTATTGGCTCATCATCCATTACAATATATTGCAAAAACCCTAACCCTAACGTAGTTCGGTCTCCCTTGCATGTGTGCCTCACATGATTCCCTCGCACATGCTGCTTTTCCTTCCAGCTATCCTTTCTGCCCTTCATTCTTCTCTCCCCAAAAATAGCCTTTTCCATAGAATGGTTCTACATCCAACAGGCCTCTAGAACTGTAATGTGGATCATCTCGAGCCACCTAGGCTTTGCGCGTTTCTTCAACAGTGCCTACTAAAGTGTGGAACTTGTCTGTGAGTTCCCTTCCTTGTGTTTGAGCCTACACGGTCTTTTCTTTGAGCGCATCCAACACTTGCGATGTGATCTCCTACCTAATCATTTATGCGCACTCTACCTGTGTTTGCGCCGTGTTCTTATTTTCCTCTTCTTCCTGCGCAATGACATCCGCTGCTAGCTCTTGGAGAGGTTCCATTTGAGCTTGTCAGTCCTTCATCTGCGTTTGTGCAGCTACCAACTCTACTTGCAACTTCTTCATGTCTTGCATTCCTTTGAGGCACTCAATGATCTTCATTGTTTTCTACCTCTGCTTGAGGTCCTAGATGGTTTCACTTATCTTTTCCTCTTCCTGGTCCCAGTGCTAGACCTGATGATCTTGTTCTAACTTTGTCCATAGTTGTGCTACCCTCTCAAACAAGTCGACAGTTGCGTTGACTTGTCGTTCCATTTCATCCATCTATCTGACTGCTTATTGCTTCCTTTATTCCTTCACCTCTGGGGGAGTGGTAGGAATGAGTTGTTCCCAGAGGTTGTCAATCTCCTTCCTGCATTGATCAATTGTTTGCATAATCTGATCAATTTTCTAAGTTGTTGTGGGCTCTACTATTTGCGCGCTTTTTGGAATTTTTTCATAGGCTACAACCACCCCCTACTCAAGCCTATCCATGCGATCTTTCTTGTCTTTAGTCTCAAGCTTGACTTGCTCGAGCACCAACTCCAACTCTTCTTTATTTTACTTTGTGTGCTGCAACTTTGTTGTGTCTGTTCATGCGCATGACTGCACCTCCTACACGACATTGACTTGTATTTTTTATAGTGCATTGGTTGGTATCTGCTCCATTACCAACTGCATCTGCGCAAGATATTTCAAGGGTGTCTGGGATACAATATCATCTATGCGCAACATGATGGGTGTAATGTGGAAGGTCATGCTCACCTGTGTTATCATCCAGATCATCTCATGTTTGCTCGACTCATCCTTGGCTCCTGCTTCTGATGTTGTGGGGAATGACTATGTTCCTCTACCCTCCCTCTGCGCTTCTTTGATCTGCTCTAGGACCTACCTTATGTCAGCCAACTCGTCCTGAATTCGGTCCCTTTGGTGTTGGGTGTCTTCAAACTCCTCAACTGCCCAGTCCTGGACTCTTTCGGTCACGAGGTCTGCGTCATCTACGCTGATTGTATATTCTGGTAGTTTCTTGTGTGCCTTGGCCTTTTTGCACGCACCCCCAGTGTGTATGATCGACCTCTTGGTCTGGCCTTATTCCTGTGGGGTAACACTTGATGGGGTTCCTTATGCTATTGCAGTCCCTTTTTCTAGTTATTTTGATGTCTAGTGGTGTCCTTTTTTCTGGCCTGAGTACCTTTGTTTGGCACACCCCCCTTCTTTTGTTGTGTCGGCTTCTGACTTGACTTTGGCTTCTTAGGTGCATCTTTATCCCTGACAAGTGTCTCATCTTTCCCTACATCAGCCTCCTTACCTATGGGAATCTCTTGAGTGAGAACTGGAACTCTCCAGTCATCTTTCCAATCCTTGATTGCCATATCTACGTCTTCTTCCTTAACGCAATATCGCAACTGTATCCATTTCTTCTCAGGATCCCTTCGTGCTTGGATCCATACGGTGTGCCTGGTCGTTTGGAAGGTGGCAATGTCTCAATATTGTGCGACCACTTCTGGAGTAATTCGCCAAGCGTTGGCAATGCTTTCTTGGAGGTCGTTGTAGTACATCGCGAACATGATTGCATTTGTACTTCTGACTTTGGGATCTAAAGTGCTCCCCAACGATGTGATCCGTGATGCGTGACAACGACTGGTTCTCTCACAAAAGTATGTGTATTTGGGCTCCCTCCATCTGATCAAGGTGATCAATATGAGTAGCCCAGAGTAATGAAACTTTGTACCCAGGTCCTGTGCATCTCTGCAGTCCTCAAGGAACAAGTTTAATAAGTATGGGCCCCAGTTGAGCGTAGTGCCCTCCGTGCATTGTGTTGTAGCCACGACGACCCCGGCAGGGACTTCCTCCTTGCGACACTTCCTAAGCTACTTGCAAGCCATGAGTTTGGTGGCCAACCTTGTTGCTATGTCATTGATGCACTTGATGATGATTCCATGCAACCCTCGCTTTGTGTCATATGTCTTTTTCATCTCCTCGGCCAACGCCTTCTCCTTTGTCTTGTCATCGAGGTAGTGCGCGGGATTCTCCCCTCGAGATGGAAGACCTGTAATATAAGAAATGAGCTCCATGTCTATAGAGACATTCTCTTATACCCATAGATACCCTCTGTGGGTGACTGCCATCAATTGCTTAACACAATTGTTTAAGTCGCGACCCCTTCCAAAATGTGGGATATCCAACAGGTTTAGAACTCTGGTGTTGGCCAATCCGGCTACCCATTGTTTTGGTTGCAAAATTGGATCACCGAAGGGTCCTGTACCCACACTGTCAAGGTAGACCTGCCTTGCAAATTTAAGGATCTTGTCCACATCGACAACATCGTGGTCTGAATAACATAGTTTTTCCACGCAAGACTATGTTTGTTGCAACCTATCTAAGTGACAAGACTACGGTTGTTGCAGTCTGTCTGTGCAACAAGACTATGGTTGTTGTAGCCTGTTTGCGCAGAAAGACTATGGTTGTTACATCCTGTCTGCACGGTGATCTTGCTATGGGTTGTTTTCCCTTTCATTGTGGTGGTTGGCTTGAGGTTCCAACCTCCATTGTTCTATCACCAACATATGCTTTTGGCTAGCCGATAATGTCTTCTACTATCCCCTCTTGTTGATGCTCTGACTCTGTTGTGTGTGATCATCCTGGCGCGATCGCTTTTTTCTGGATTGTGGTTGTCCCATTTACCCTCGGGGCCTCTTCAGCATGTTCATGGAATGAAGGATTTCCTATGTCATTGGACTACTAGATCTATCCCATTTTTGACATATCAATGTCCACGCTAGCCACTGTTGTTTATTGGGTTTCCTCCACCATGGGTGTGGGGCTCGCTAGTTCCATATTGGGTGAAGGAATTTCGTCCAAGTTGATGAATTTGACAGTCTGTGTGGGTTCTTGTTCCATTCTGTGTCTGTTGTGGTGCTCTATGATGGCTTCAAGGTCTTCTGTAGGCCTAGCTCGACGCACATAGCTTGGGTGGTGCCATGGTGGTTAAGGTTGATTTCCACCGAGCTAGTTCGTTATGTATCTCTTGCTAAATTGATCGCTACTCCGTATACTCTCTCGCTCTGTGATTTCAAAATTTCACAAAAACCCTTCTAGTATCTGCATTCCTTCCTTATATAGAATGTGTTGTGAAGCTTCTCAGAGAAGCTACTCAAGCTGTGGTTTAAATGAATTGGTGCTTCCCATGTACGTGACATTCAATTTCCTTGACATCGCCAATTGGTGTGATTAATGCGACGTCACTTCGAAAGTTCTTGTCATTCAATTTTGATAGATGCCGCCAGTTGGCACATTTTTTTCGTAACCATAACCCCCTTGTTTCCACACGTAGTCCTTTGTTTTCTAGTGATTTTTTTTTTTTGTAAGTACTAGGTGGTTGAATGTCCCTATACAGTTTCAGTCGAATCCCATTGATCATTCCTATGATTTGTGTTCCTCCCAAATCCTTTAGCTGTACAAATCCCCCATCTGTGATAGTCTTTACTTCATATGGTCCCAACCAATGCATTATGAATTTTCCTGGGTGCTGAAGAGATTTACTGTCATACACCAAGACTAGGTCTCCCTCCTTGAAACTTTTCCTTTTAATATGTCTATCATGCCAAGCTTTGTCCCTTGCTTTCTTTACCTCTTGGTGAAACCCTGCTAGAATCCTATATTCTTCCCTGAGCATCGGTTGACTTATCCTCTCTTGTACTATGCCTCGCTCTGTCATGTTAGTAATTGATGTTACGCACAGACTAGGTACCAAAAAATCTAATGGAACCACTGCTTATTGTCTATACACCAATCTGAATGGTGTCTTCCCTGTCAATTTTTTACATGTAGTCTGATATACCCATAGTACTGCTGGTATCTTCAAGTCCCAATCGTCCCTGTTGATATTGCATATCTTTGTCAGTGCATTCTCTAAGATCTTATTAAAGGCTTCCACTATTCCATTTTCTTGAGGATGATATGGTGTACTCTTTTGATGATAGACTTCAAACTCCTCAGTCATAGCCTTAATAGTGTTGTTAATGAAGTGAGTGCCTTGTTCACTCATCAAAATCTGTGGGCATCCAAATCTAGTGATCACTTGCTCAAACAAGAAGTGTGATGTTGCATTTGAGCTGCAATCTTTTACTGATGTTGTTTCTGTCCATCTTGCTAACTACTCCGTCACATTAATAATATACCTTTCTCCTGACCTCTTTGCTGGTGGGTTAATTGGTCCCACAAAGTTTATTTCCCATTTTTCAAATACCTAGAAGGTTACTTGTGGCCTTAGGGGCATCTCATCCTGTCTATTAGGTTTACCAACCCTCCAGAATACATCACATCTCTCACAGTAGTCCTTTGAATGTCTGTGAACAGTCGGCCACCATAGTCATGTGCGCAATACCTTCTGCACGGTAGCTTTGCCTGCATAATGTCCCCCTACTATTCCCTCATGGGCCTCTGCTAAAATCCTGGGTCCTTCATGTTCTAGCACACATCTTCTCAATATGTTGTCTACACCCATCTTGTATAAGTGTCCTGCAATAAATTGATAGTCTGCAGCTCTGACTACCAGATTTTTCTTCTGCACAATGTTGAATTCTTGTGGCGCAGTCCTTGTACTCAAGTATTGAATGATGTCAGCAAAATATTCATCAACTACTTGGACTAAAAATAACTGTGCATCAGGGAAGTTGTCCTTTAGATTCATAGGTTCCTCTCCATTGGTGATATTTGACAGGTGATCAGGTCTTGCATTCAACTTTCTTAGTTTGACTATCACTTCAAAGTTAAATTCCTGGAACAAAAGTAACCATCTACAAATTCTCCCCCCCCCAACACTGGCTTGTTGACTAGGTATTTGAGGGCTGAATGATCTGTAAACATCTTGAAATGTTTGCCCAGTAAGTAATGTCTAAACTTTTGAAGTGAATAGACGATAGCTAGGCCTCCTCTTTCTGTGGTATTGTAATTCTGCTCTGACTCTGACAATTTTCTTCTAGCAAATTCTATAGGATGGTCCAATTCCCATGTTCCTGGTTTTGCCAGAATAGCTCCAAGTGTTGTAGCTTATGCATCTACATGCACATGAAATGTCTTTTCCCAATCCAGGAATACTAGTATTGGTTCGGTTACCATCTTCTCTTTTAGAGTGTCCAATCCTCGCTGACAGTCCTCATTCTACTGAAAATTGCTATCTTTTCTCAACAGTTTCTCCAATGGAACAATGATATGCGCATACCCTTTTATGAATTTCCAGTAGTATCTTATGTGTCCCAATTGTTATCACTGAAATTTCCTCTGCACATGGCGACAAGAACTCCACATCATCTGCACATGGCAACAAGAACTCCACATCATCAAAACAACAATGAAGTCATTCATGGCACTGAATTAAGTTCACAACATTCCAGAAGGGTAAAAAACTATACAAAGTAACCAAAAATTGAAGGGCGCTTTACAGCAGTAGGGTGCGCGCGCGTATGCGCGGGACAAAAACGTATAACAAGCGCATGCGCGCCCGACGCGCGACTGTCCATACAAAAAGCCGCGCATTTGCTAATACGACGCATTAATTGCTTAAGTCGGCCTCCCGACCGCCTGTGGACCGGCCCCCGAGATGATTTGACCCTCAGATCAGGGTCGGCTCTGCAAATACGACGAATTTATGGCTTAAGCGAACCCTAAACAGGTCTGTGTTTACACTGGAAGCTAGTTACGTGATCGCCTGGAAATTGCTATAAATAGCAGTGAAGACTCATTGTTTCAGCAGAGAATTCAAAGCAAAGTTACGCTGTCCAGATGCTTCAGAGCCTAGCCTTTGATAACCAGTCCATCAGCTGTGTAATCCCGAGTTCTCTCACCACCCATTTCTGTTCTGTTCATTTTGTAAGGAAGGCATTCAGTTGAGGATCCCCGAAGGACCTTCCGCTGGAGGGAAGAGGAACCCTTATCCCTTCCTTTAGCGTGTGCTATGGTTTTTGCTAATAGATCAAGCCTTGAAACCATTGATAACTCCCTTGTCTCACATTTGAAGTTTTTGTTTATTGTTGTAGTGTTATTTGCTTTTCAGCTGTTAGATAGATTTTATTCTGTTTGGTTTTCTGTTTTCTGTTAACCCTTTTTGCTCCACAGCATCCTGTTCTGCCTTGCTGAGCCCAACAGGGCATGCTAGTGCTCCCATTTTTGCTCACCCGACGACGATTCGAGCATGAACAGACTGGTGACTCCACTGGGGAGTTAAGGTATTAAATCCTCTTTCAATTGGGTTCAATTCGCTTTCCTTTTGTCATTTTTAACTTGCAGGGATTCAAACTGGCTTTCGCCGACCTGTTAACTGGCCGATTCACAGCAGAATCGAGAGAATCGGTATTTTTTCACAAGCGTGCGGGTTTGGCACCCCACAGACGTGCGCATGCGCTCTGGCTTTTTGATACAGTCCGCGCGCACACGCGCACCTGTCCATACTAACAGCCGCACATTTGAGCAAAATTTTTCATTGTAAGGTTTTGATGTGGGGAAAGTCAGTTTTCCTTTTCAGCAATGATGTATGTATGCTTTAAACACTGCACAACTTAGGCCCCTCAACTTATAAAGGGGATAGTCAAACATAGGCACTTA
>JASDQU010201177.1:0-19141 GCA_032191745.1 Picea mariana | reverse complement strand
TTATTGATAAACAAATGTTCAAATTTGACCAGAGCTGTTGAAAGTAAATAAATCATTGATAAATTAGAACAATGTATAACCACGACCACCAAAAAGTGAAATGTTATCGAGGTAGATTGAATGTAGGCTGCATGTGAGAATGTTGCTTTATTCTTCGGCTATTAATTTCCACTTTCCTTCCTTCCAATTTGTTCGATATCATTATAAAACCCAGATAAATAGCAGCAGCAGCACAAGTCTTTGTCTCGGAAATGTTATTATATGTAAAACTTGACTCAGTGATTTGTTTTTTTCCTTCCAGCTTTTTCAATTTCCACACTAGTTTGAAAATAGACAGAGCACTTTAAGACATACGTATCTCCTCCTGTCAAATCGAGGTTCTCCTGACAGCAAAATGAATTGACCTTTTCCAATCCTTCCAAAAGATAAATAAAATTCTTCATACGCCATCAATCATCTACAGGAAAATTTCCACAGAACGGACAAAAATAAACAGAATCAGCGAGAATCCTGAGATTCTTGCAATTATTTCTCATTCCTTGTACAGACACGAATGGTCATTAGAGCTTGGGGATAACTGGGTGCTTACGAATAGTAATAAAAAATCGAACAAACGATTAACTTAATTACAATCCAGTGCGCGGCCAAAAATCCCAGCTGGGCCCTCCTATCGAGCCTGTAGCAGTGGTTTGCTTAAACCCGAAACCCTACGCCTGAGAAAGACGTCATGTATTTGATCTTTGAATTGACCTAAAACCAATACACTTACTTTTACCTGCTAATTCCAAATAAAAGCACGTATCTGTAGCCCTAATTCTTGACAATATGCACTCGGTACCATACATCATAATTGCGTGTATATACTCAAGTTTAAAAGAAAAAGCTTTCTCCTAGGATTCCTTGGTGAACTGGTATTTTGTCTCTGTGATTTGATGTCTATATAGAACCAAAATTAATCTCTACTAGCCAGATCCTATTCATGTCAAAATCATTGAACTTTGCAGGGCCTTGTCATGTGTCATGGAATGTTTCTTTAGTCAATATCACTGAGAGGATTGGTATGGAAAACAAACTATCGGACGAGTACAGGGAATAGGTTTGGTAGTGAATAGATTTTAATTTGAAATAAGATTTTTTATACATTTAGTTGGATTTTTGTTTGATTGTTGGAATTATAAGTTCTTACTGTTTCGAATGAAATTGTAAAATGTAATTGTTTTAATAAAAATAATGACTTAAGAAGCCATATTCACTGTCAAAATTTGTAAAATTGTAAAAACTTTTGTCAAAGTTGTGACTTTGTTACATAAATAAATTACTCACCCAAATATAGTGTTATATTTGAAAACATAACAATGCAAAAGGAAAGTCATGAGAGAAAAAATTATTTCCAATATACCCTGTGAACTAGTGAATAAAAACCAACAAATTAGGGCATCCATAATATGGAGCTCCTATGCTCATATTATAACTTCTAATTTATTTATTTATTTTTATAAATCACCATGTTAGGGCCTCATATGGTAATTAACCATGATTGAACTCTTGTTATAAGCAAGTGCATATTTGTTGGATGTGTTGACTCTATCATTAGGTGTATATGTTGGCTTTATAATAATAATAAGGACATTTTGTTTCCCTTACTTTTTTTGAACATTTTTCAAATTGGTGAAGGGGGTAAGCTTAGTGGAGGTTCATGTGAAACCACTTGTCTATTTATATCACAATCAAGATCACCCTTGCATGTAAGACAATGTCCAATTCCGGATCATAGTTATCTAATTTATGTGGTTATTTCAACCCTCCTAAAGAGTCGTTTGTCTAAATAATTTGCATAGTAATGCCGGGTTCAATTTACATCACTAAGGATGATATCCATCCCTTGAAAAAGAGGGGGCGATGAAGACTTTAATCAATGCACCATGATTGAATCAAACATAAGCCTTCTTTGGACTTGCTCCAAGAATCACATTCCAGTCTCTATATTTTTTAGGTTTCCTATTTCTCCCCAGTAAAATCTTGGCCTTAGGGTATGCATATTTTAAATGGTCAATTTATTCACATGTCTTACATCTAAAAGTTGTATTCTCATAATCTATTCCTAGCTCCAGTAAGAATCATTCCACTTTGTTATGATCTTATCTAGGAGGCCCTGACTCAAGTCAAGTTCTGCACAATTGTGAGCATGAGTGATAGTTCCCTTTTGGATCTCGCTGATGTCAACCTTCCAATTAATTCTAGCCCTAGCAAAACTCACATAAAAAGGGGATGATTTGGTATGTGAACCTACACAAGAGTGGTAGTAACACACTCTACAAGGATGGTATAGAAGTAATGGGGAAATGTGTTCTAGCCACCATAGCTTAACATTGCTAAATTGGGTTCTTGAAAGGAATGTTTGGAATCTCTCCCTTATAAGTTGAATGACTCATGCCTAGTGTCTAAAGATGATGAACAAGCCTAGAATCTAGACTTCAATTTTTTTAGAGATGAGGGATGGATATTATCATGGGAAGCAACTATAAAGAGAACTTGTTGCTTTCTAAGGGGTTGGAGATGAATGGTGGATCTAACCTAAAGATGAAAATCAATGATGAAAACAATCTATGGGGGCTAGGAGGGCTAAGGTAGCTCAAATTTGACTTGGAATTCATCGGATAGACCCACTAAAGAACTATTTTGGATCTTGGCCAATAAGGAAGATACAAGCATATTGTTGTCATTAGAGTTAATGGCGTTAGATTTCCCTAATACAAAGATAATGAACACAATTTAATAATCATTCTAAAATGGGTTTTCATCAAAAGATATGATGAAGGAGCATAGGGTGGTGTGCAAACATATTATGGCGTCATGCCTCCATATGTTGTAGGGGTGATTAACAACTCACCTTAGATGAGACACCATGTGACCCTTGATGTGATGACTATAGATAGAGACATAGACCTTGATGGATATGCCTTTGAGTTTTATAAATCCTCTTGGGATTTAATTTAGTTGACATGCTTCAAGTATACCAAGTGGTTATTAAGACCACAATTCCAAGATACCTTGTCAAAGGAGGACATACAAAATTCATTCCTAAGGTGGGTGATCCTAAGTTTATCACTAGTTGGCATCATGTAACCTTATTAAGTCTGTCTTACTCAAACACTTAAGCAAGGTAAATTAGCTTGATTTTCCTCTTTCCTTAGCGACATGCTAACTTAATTTGCACCAAAATCCTTATTGTCGTTCATGTATAGTAATTATAAAGTGGGCCCCACTCAACGATGCATATGCCAAGATTTACAGCTATTTCAAGATTTTCTATAGTTAATTAGGAAGGGAAATGAGGTTTCAATCATAGAATGGAATGGAATATTTGTTATACCCCAAAGGTTCAAGGAGGAATTGGAGTTATTAATGTTTGAAAGCAAGGATTAGGTTTATTTTCCAAGTGGATTATTCATTTCCTGCAAGTGGGCAACATTAGTGTGAAAAAATCTCTTGTATAACTACATTTTCTCTAGTCTGCCTTCTCGGAAAGGAAAATGATAAGGAATTAACTTCTAGGCCCTACTCCTCACTCCCACCTTGTTCAAGATAGAGGAATATTTTATTTGCAACAATATTATGGCTCATTAAATTGATAGACCTTTTATTCGCTAGATCAAAGCGAAGAGTTTTAGATTCAACATTTTGGCCAATTGCCTCTTTATGGTCATTTCTTATCATATTTTCTAACAACAAAACTTTGGATAAAAAACCTTTGTTGATTTTCCTTCTAGACTCGCTCTAAAGGCATTAATTCCCTTTGGGATAACTTCTCTTCTAAAGTTGAGGATTGGGTCCAGTGGGATAAGGCTATTAAAATAATATTTCAGTTAAATAACTTTGATGAGTTCATAATTGATAAAATTAAAACCTTCATTCATGACTTCCCTTTATTATAAAGGGGTATCAAACTTCCAAGATATTGGTGGAAAGATTGGTTTTGGTGTTGTTGGAATCCCTTCCTTGAGTACAACCATACCAATCGTTATAAAAGGATGAGCATTTCTCTATAGATTGAAATCAAAGTCAATAAAGTCTTAAATATTTGTTTGAAGATCAATGCATGGCTCTTTCATTTGAAGGAAATCATGTGGAAAGTTCCATCAAAGAAAAAAAGGGCCACATTTTTCTAGTCACTCATGCATGACAACCTTGTTATGAAAAGAAGCATCCTTAAACATTTTGGCCTTGTTTGGTTTGTTTGTGCTATATAATATCACTCTAAGTCCCTTAAAAAGTAAATTAGAGGGGAAAAACAATGTGGGAGTGCAAAGACAGATCTGGCCCAGATCGATTCCACAAGCATATAAAAAAGAAATAACTAAAAGCTAAAAACTTAAGCAACAAGCCAATTAAGAAAGACCAATATTATTTTATATTGGTTATGTAGAAGTCAAACAATTGATGGAAAATGAGTTATAAACAAATTTTAATCGATAATTCAATTACTTATATTATTCATTATATTTGTGGCCTTTTGTGGTGATGTATGATGGTCCACTCCTTGTGTTATATTTTCATAGGATATATTTTGATCCTCTTCAAAGTTTTTTCAAACATCTTTATCAATATATACTAGTCTACTTTTCTTTTTTCTTTCCAAATTGTGAGATCATTAATAAACTTCTTAAATTTGTTCAAAACAATAGAAAATGCAAACAACCATAATGTTCAATGAGTGTACATAATGACATAGAAAAGGTAAATGTCTAGAAACATGACTGACTAAAAATAAGAGTGATTCATATATATTTCACCTAATGTGGTATCTCCTCCTCTTCGCAGTCTTAAAGAATTTCTCTGTAACCCATTTATCACTAAATTGTGTGTTTGAGAAACTTTCATATAGATGTCACACTACCCTTCACTTACTTTCAATACTTATTTTACTTCAAGGTTTGTGATATGATGTGATATGATTCGACCACTCCATAGAGGCAAAATAAAAAATGTATCTATGGAAAGTTAAGCTACTTCCAAATTTTAGAAACTCTCCTCTCAAATCAAATGGTATATCTTCGTACTTTGAATTGTGTGGTTTGTCTTCCTCTAAGACAAATCTTTTCCTTAGTGAAAAAAAGAAAACAAAAGAAAATGAAGAGAATGGTGAGAGAAAAGGAAAGAGAAATTAGAGAACCCAATGTTTGCATTGCATTTTTTCCTCATTTTTACAACACATTTGCATTGAGTATGCATCACACCATGATGCAAAGGATTCATTTGTGTCATCTTTTATGTCCTTTGTGTAAATTTATGTTATGCATCATTTTGGCATCATGATTGCATCAATATAAATTTTTTGCATGGATCTCCTAAGGAAAATAGTAAAATAATATTTAAAATAATAAAATAAGAGTTATGAATTTTCAAATGGAAAGAAAAAAAAACTATTTTTTTAATCATATGTTCGACCTATCACCACATGTTTACTCAAATTTCAATAGTAGGCACTTGTTGGATGTGGAATTGAATTATGCATCCAACAAGTTCCCACTCTACATACATTTGATAGACCCACAATGAGATAAATTGGGTACTTGTTGGATGTGGAATTTAATTTTTCATCCAACGAGCGCCTACACTTCAAATTTGAGTGAACTTGTAAGGAAATAGGTCCAACATATGATAAAAACTAGTTTTTTTTGTTAGGATCTTTAGACACTTGGGATTTAGTAAAGATTAACTTGGCCTAATGTGTCCTTAGGTAAAAGTGTGTTTCTTAGTTTGTTTCTTTAGTATGCATTAGTATGCATTTTTAGTTAATAAATCCAATGGTCATGATATGTTCCCGACATAGAGTGATCCGACAGATCATATGCTCCTTGATCTTAACGACTACATTGATATGTGGATTAACACTCAATTGGTCCATGATCTCTGTTTAAAGAGCATGGAGGGTCATTTGTCGATGATCGATTGTGAGAAACTCTCTTGTAAATCTCTCTATAATATTTTTCTTTTGCATTAATAAATTGCTCCAAGTGGCCACATTGGTTAGGGCCATGGATGTTTCCATGTATGAGTTTTACCACGTGAAAACATCGATGTCTTTATATTTGATCTAGTTGTATGAGTGGTTACTTAAGGTGTTCATCCTCTGTTGGAATACTTGTGTTGTCGAACATGGTATCAGAGTGAGGTTGAAGACCTGCTCATGTTGTAGATCGATATCATGAAGTCGTGTTGTCGCATCTCTGGTTTCTTCCATTTTTTGTACATTTCTAGACTAAGAGGACTCGAAGATTACTTATCTAAGTTAAAAACACTTAGAATTTTGTGTATCGAATGAAAACTAGATCTTCTAGAAGATAAATGCATATATGTTATTCTTGCTAAGCTTTGTAGTCCATATTTTGTTTTTGTATCTACCTTTTATGCCACCAAAGAAGCTCTAGGGAGTGCTTATCAAAAACCCTCTCTTGAGTCCTTTTTTATGCTTTGATTCAAGAGAAAGATAAACTTTTGCGACTTGGATTGATTAGCACTGCAGGTATCTCCAAAAAAGCCTTAATATTCCAACAGAAGGATAAATCCAAGAATCCCAAGAAACAACATCCTTGCCACAACAACAAGAAAAACAAGGGTCCCAAACCCTCTCATCCAACTTTCACTCCTAATGGTGAAAAAGGAGCAAAATCTAAAAGTAAGAAGACTGACAAACATTGCAAATTTTGTGGGAAATATGGTCATGATGAGTCCAAATGTTTTAAGAATATGGTAAATTTAGAAGTAGCGATGAAGAAGAAAAAAATAAGTATAAATTCTACTTCTTCTTCTTGTTATCATGGACATGCACTTTCTGCTTCTAGTTTCTCCTTCAATGCAACTTATAATTCTTCTTATGATGAGTGGCTTATTGATTCTGGAACATCTTATCATATGGCTAAGGATAAAGCCATGTTTTCTTCTATAAATGAATGCAACACCAAGAAAATATTTGTTGGTGATGATAGATCTCTTAATGTTGTAGGGTCTCGAATAGTTCAGGTAGATAATGTTCATTTTAATGATGTATTATGTGTTCCAATTCTTTCCTACAACCTTCTATCAATATATCAAATCACTCATTCAGGTGAAGGTAAAACTATAGATTTTTCACCTCACCAAGTTGTAGTCAAAGATCTAAACTATTGATCCAAGTGGATCTCGGTATCCATCCGCCTTTTCCACTGAGTCAACATTTTCAAGCTTGTGGTTTTGATAAACAATGATATTCACCCCTTTGATGGGGAATGTAATGTAATGCCATCTCCATTTATCAATTCCAAACATCATGTAATTATTTCCTAGTGGTCTTATGTACATTTCTATAACATAGCGCTAATGCATTGGATCCCATTAGAACTTCGCAGTTAAGTGCACTCAGGATAGAGTAGTACTGGGATGGTGACCTACCAAGATGTCCAAGTGTTTTACATGCATATGTAATTTTATCAACTTCGACCAATTTTTCCCACATGCATCATGGGTATTATTCTCCTCTCACTCTCTCATATATAATTGAGATGAAGGAGGCTCTTTAAGTATGCAATGGAGTATTATGTAAATCTTATTACGAATGAAGCATAGCCAACATCTCATTCTCTTCAGAGATAAGCTACCCCATTCTTCCAGTTTGTGTTCTATAATTTTTTTCTATATGATTCATTAATAAAAGTTAGGTTTCAATGTATTTTTGTGTTCTATTATATATTTTTGTTTGTATCACATTTCGTTCTCAGCATAATCTTAATCAGTGGTATCAGAGAAGTCTTCTCCTTGTCGTTTCTCAGAGCATGTCCCCGACGAGGTCAAGGTATAGAGAGTTGGGTCTTGAGCTAGTTTCTCTTTAGGAAAACCACTCTCGCCATCTCAAGTGACCTCCCATGGAGGAAGAAAAGAGATATGATAGAGTAGGAGATCCTTTCAAGATATTTATCAAGGGATCCCTCATGCAAAAGAGGAACGAGATGATGGAAATATTTGTTCATATCATTCAACGACTACCGATGGCAGCTAATGCATATTTGACAAGCAACCATTTTGAAGGTGCGACACCCTTCAAGGTACAAGTCAATTTTGATATCCTCTTATTTGAAGGCTAGATAGATGCAGATACTCTAGAAAAATGGTTGAATCTGCTAGAAGGTTATTACTATGTCCAAAAATTTTCCAAGAGCAAAAATATCACCTTCGTGCTTCTAAAATCCCTTCCCCATGTCAAATTGTCATGGGAAGTTTACTAGGAGAGATACACCGAGAATGAATCTATGCCATTCAGGAGAGAACCCACTTGGTTGGCCTTTGTATATTCCCTCAAGGAGGGAGGGATGATTTTAAGGATGGAAATTTATTTTTAAATGTAGAAACCTTGGCAAATTGTACTAATCCTTCATACACCAACTATAAATGTTTGGCGATATTTTTGTAAAAATATTGAAATTTCTAAGGATTTTATATAGTTTGTATAAAGTTTTGGCAATTTTTAAGGTAAAATAATTTTATCCTCTAGAATTTGGGTGAATAATTTTTAGAATGGCGAATATTTTTTTGGGAAAAACCATGGAAAATTAGCCCATGAGCGAAGTTTAGCCCCTAAAATCATCCATGCAAGGAGGAGTTCTACCCTATCGAAAACTATGATGACCAGTACATGAGATGAAGGAATTTGCGTAAAAAAGAGACCAAACAGTGTCAGAGTACACTAAAATATTTCATACCCTGTGCTCAAAGTTGGGTATCAAAGACTCCGAGAGGCACCTGGTTTTGAAGTACCATAGTGGTTTTCATAGGTACATCCATATAGAGATCGATTTCTTGGAAATATTGTCATTGGGAGTTGCTTATCGATATGCAGTTAAAATTGAGTAGAAATCTAAGAAGTGGAGTAAGTAGGAGTTTGGGTTTGAAAATGCACCACAACAAAATCATGGAAAAGGAAACCCTAACTCACAGAATGAAGGATGGAGCAAGGAAGTCCAACCTCAAGAGAGACAGAAGATGCATGGAAAGAAGGGTAATGTGAAGTCTAAGAAAGACACTAGAAAGTGGTGTGAGTTCCACAAAATCCCCTGGCACAACACTAATGAATGTCGCTTGAAATAGTCATTGGTTTTCGAGCTCAAAGAAAAAGAATCAGAACCTGAATTGGACTTTGATTTAGAGCACAATAAATGGAAATAGATCATCAATGTAGAACCCAATGATACCATCACTTCCACAACAATACAACCAGAAGAACCAGAGGAGCTTGAGGAAGGGGAACACCTCTTCCACTTGTAGATGTGGGTAAAGATAGCCTCACTACATTTCATTGTTGACAATGAGAGTTAGAAGAACTTGATATGAGTCGAGGTTTTCAAGAGATTGAAGCTACCAATGATTCCACATCCCCAACCATACACCATCAGGTGGCTGAGCTGGGGATGAGACATTTGTGTTAGCCAATAGTATCACCTGTCCTATGAAATCAAGCCCTTCAAGGACAAGGTATTATGTGATGTAGGCCCACTTAAATTATATGATGTTCTTTTAAGACAACCATATATGTGGAAACATCACACTATCTATGAGTCTCGGCCTCACAATGTCTTGTTACTCTAGGAGGCCAGCTCTATAGGGTACCAAAAGTAACTTCAACTACTTCCACTTCATTGATCTCAAAAAAATAGTGCCGCAAAGTAATATCTCAGAACAAAAAGTTTTCCCTCTTCATGATTCAGTTAGAGAATGAATAGAAGGTCATTGCAACCACTATGGCCTCGGCCCCAGACCTTAATATACAAAAGAAGCAAGTTGACAAGATTGTAGAGGAGAACACAAATATTTTTTCACCTACATGGGTGCCTCTACACTTCCAAGTCAAGAATTCCATTAACTTGGTGCCCCATGCTCCCTTACCTAATGGTCCAATCTATAGATGCCCCCTTCTAGAGAATGACATTCTTCCATTTGTTCAACATAGATCTATTCGCCATGACCCTTTTCAGGTGTGTCTTGGGTTCTAGCCTTTAGCTCCCATTGATATAACTCTTCTTGTTGCATATTCACCGAAAAATTCCTCCCACACTCAAGCCAAGGTAGATTATGTAGCCATATTTGTTGATCATATCCAACAGCTCCAAAAATAGGTTCTTGAAATCCTTCAACAAGCTAATACCAAGTACAAATAAGAAAACTACTTCAACAATGCAATCGACTCACCAAGATTCAGATTCAACAAAAAATTTCCCATCTTTTGAGGGAACTTGACACAATGGGGACCATTGCTTCCTAAGGGAGGAGGAATGATCCAGGTGGATCTCAGTGGCCATCTAACTTTTCCAATGAATCAACATTTTCAAGCCCGTGGTTTTGATAAACCATGATATTCACCCCTTTAATGGGGAATGTAATGTAATTCCATCTCCATTTGTTAATTATAGACACCATGTAATGATTTCCTAGTGGTATTATGTACATTCCTACAACATAGCATAATGCATTGGATCCCATTAGAACTCGTCTAGAGTAGTAATGGGATGGGTGACCGCCCAAGAAGTCTGAGTGTTTTACATGCCTATGACATTTTGTAAACTTAGACCAATTTATCCCTCATGCATCATGTGAATTATTCTTCTCACTTTCTCATATATAATTTATGTGAAGGATTCCCTTTAAGAATTCAATGGAGTGTGATGTAAAGCTTGTTGTGAATGAAGCATAGCGAATGTCTCTTTCTCTTTAGAGATAAGCTACTCCATTCTACTAGTTTGTGTTTTACAATGTTTTTCTATCTTATTCATTAATAGAAGTTGGGTTTCACTGTATTTTTATGTTCTCGTTTATATTTTCATTTGTATCTCATTTCATTCTCAACATAATCATGATCAAAGATCCTCAAAAGTTCTTGCAACTAGAATTTCTAATGATATTACCAGGTTGTGCAAGTTTGACAACTTTGGGTCATCATCTTTTCCATCAGTTTTTGCTCCTCATAGAGATGGCTTGAGAAAAAATTGGCATGAGCGGTTTGGTTATATAAACCATTGTTCATTGCAACAACTATGTAATCAATAGATGGTGACTGGTATTCCTCCTGTTTCATGAAGATATGGTCTTTGTGTCACTTGTGTTCTCGACAAACATCATCGGGATATTTTTGAAAAACGTGCCTCTTGGCACGCCTCGACCCCTTTTCAACTTGTTCATAGTGACTTGTGTGGTCCACTTTATTCTCCTTATTTTTCTAGGTGCAAGTATTTCTTAACTTTCATTGATGAATTTTCCAGACGCACTTGGGTTTACTTCTTAAAACTTAAGAGCGAAGTTTTTGACAATTTCTTGGCCTACAAGGCCCTTGTAGAAAATCAATATGGACATCAACTTCAAAGGTTAAGAATAGATAATGGAGGAAAATATGTGAACAATCAATTTACAAGTTACTATATTGCATAGGGCATCCAAATGAAACACACTATTCCATATACACCACAACAAAATGGTGTTGTTGAGAGAAAGAACCACACATTAAAAGAAATGGATAATCGTATGATCCAATCTAAGGGATTAAGTCTAAAGTATTGGGCGGAGGCCATTAATTATGAAAATTACATAGTATATCAAATTCCCACTAAGGCTCTAAAAATATAACATCGGAAGAAGCATAGAATAAAATTAAGCTAGATGTAAGTCACTTCTGTGTATTTGGTAGTGTAGCATGGGCTCACATTCCTGATGAGAAAAGAAAGACTTTGCAACACAAAAGTGAGAAGTGTATATTTGTTGGTTATTATGATTATGTCAAAGGTCACAAACTTCTTCAACCACATTGTAATGAATTTATTATTAGAAAAGATGTTAAATTTGATGAAAATCTCTTGGCCTACGAGCCTAATTCGACATTCGTGCCTCCTTTGGCTCGCAATCCATATTCAAAGTTTGTTCCTTCTTATGTTCCTGTTTTGGTTTCTTCTTCTTCAGATGATGACAATGAGGATGAAAATACACCTCCGCCTACTCACCTTCCTCTAGATGAGTCCATTGAACCTGAACCTACACCAACACCACTACTTCCTAGATGGGTCCCTTCAACACGAGAAGCAACTAGTGATATTATCGGTGATCCTTTAGATCAACATTAGACACAATCACAATTCCAATGAGCCTCTTCCCTTTTGACTCAAGTTTCAGAGACTCATGATCCAGAGACATTTGTATAAGCTTCAGGTAATCCATATTGGGACACAACAATAAATGAAGAGTATCGATCTTTAATGGAGAACGATACTTGGGATCTTGCACCTCTTACAAAAGGAATAAAACATGTCAAATGTAAATGGGTCTACATAACTAAATATGCATTAGATGTAAGTGTTGAAAGACACAAGGCTCGGTTAATTTCAAAAGTATTTTCCCAAGTTGAAGGAATTGAATATAATGCAACCTTTTCCCCTGTAGCCAAAATGAATTCCAACCACCTTGTTCTATCCCTTGTAACCTCACATAAATGGGAGGTCCATCATATGGATGTCAAATCCTCCCTCTTGCATTGGGATTTGCAAGAATAAATCTATATGGAAGAACCTCGTGGCTATGTTCAGAATGAATCTAGACTTGTTTTCCACCTTAATAAATGTCTTTATGATCTTAAGCAAGCTCCTAGAGATTGGTATGCCAAAATGGATAACTTTCTTCTTGATATCATATTTTCTAGATGTCATTCTGGCCCCAATGTCTATACCAAGAAAGTAGGAATCCATCTCATAATCCTTTTTCTTTAGGTTGATGACATTATCCTTACTAGTAGTGACCAAATTTTTTTAAACCGTGTGAAATCCAACCTTAAGAAGAAATTTGAAATGATTGACTTAGGCTATTTTCACTATTTCCTTGGGTTCCAAGTTTTTCAAACCAAGGAAGGAATTTTTATTTCCCAGTCTAAGTATGTTTGTGACCTTCTTCACTGATTTCACATGGAAGATTCAAAATCAACACCTTCTCCCTTCTAGTATGGAGTGAAACTTGATGCCACGTGTACTTCTCCTAAAGTTGATGGTAGTTTTTACCATCAGTTAGTTGGTAGCATCTTATACTTGAACCATACCCGTACTGATATTTACTTTTTTGTTGGTCTTGTTGCCCAGTATATGCAAACGCCCCATGAAAGACATTGGAAAGAAAATAAAAGGATAATTTGATATTTTTGGGGTACAGTTCAGTTAAAGATACATTAAAGCTCAGGGGGGGCTTCTTTATTGGTTGGTTTCACTGATTCATATTGGGTCAAAAAATCTGATGATCAAAAGTCTATTGTAGGTTATGTTTTCATCCTTGGTTTAAGACATATCACTTGGGCCTGTACAAAACAATAGGTTGTTTCTATTTCTTCAACAGAAGAAAAGTACTGAGAAGCGGTTAATACAAGTCGAGAAGCCATGTGGATTCGATAGATCCTTTTATAGTTTGGATTTTAGAAGCAACATCTGACCAGCCTCTGGTGCGACAATCAAAGTGCCACAAATCTTGCCAAATACCTAGTTCAACATCAATGCAACAAACACATCGAGCTACACATGCTCTTCATTATAAATCTCATTCATGATCGAGTTATTGAAGTGCTATTTTTACCTACAAAAGATCAAGTTGCAGACATTTTCACAAAGTCTCTTACAGAAGTGAAGTTTTCCAAACTTCGATCTATGTTAGGATTTCATGAAGTTTTCATTAAGGGGGGATAGGCTCTAATACCTCCTTCCTTCTCCTATTGTGTCTCCTTTATAAATCCTTCAATCCCATCCCAAGTTGTTCTTAAGGGGGGATGTTAGGATATTTAGACACTTAGGAGTTAGTTAATATCAACTTGGCCTAATGTTTCATTAGGTAAAAGTCTGTTTCTTAGTGTGTTTCTTTAGTATGCATTAGTATGCATTTGTAGTTAGGAAATATGACGGTGACGATATGTTCCTGAATAGAGTGATCTAACAGATCATATTCTCCTCGATCTCAATGACTACATTGATTCATGCCTTAACACCCGATTGATCCATAATCTCTATTTAAAGAGCATGGAGGGTCATTTGTCGATGATCGATTGTGAGAATCTCTTGTAAATGTCTCTGTAATAATTTTCTTTTGCAATAATAAAGTATTCCAAGTGACCATGTTGGTTGGGGGCATGGATGTTTCCCTGTAGGGGTTTTACCACGTGAAAATATCAGTGTGTTGATCTTTGATCTTGTTGTGTGAGTGGTTATTGAAGGTTTTCATCCTTTGTTGGAATACCTGTGTTGTCGAACTTTTTTCTTTCCCTCCAATATAATTTACCCTCATGGTTGACATCAACATCTTGAATCTTGTTGGTTATTTTAAAGTTGATGTTAATAGCACATTTTTTTTGTTTGTTTCGAGGCCCTTTTTTTACCTCAAAATTTCTCTAATGATAATAATAATAATAATGTTTATAATAATAATAATTATTATAATAATAGTAATGATTATAATAATACTAATAATGATTATAATAATAATACATTTAACACAAATGTGGAGATAGATGTGCATGTAGATTATATTCATACGGGTGAAATATTTTTAACAAATATAAATGACCAAAATACACAATGAGATAAAAGTCTAATAACACCAAATCTAAAACAATAGGACCTTAATATGAAAAGCACAATAAGAAAAAACTTAGGTCGCTAACTTGAGGTGGACTTTAATTGAACATAAGTAAGTTCCAAGCATGATATGAAAATGGGAAATGGGATAAATTATTATAGGAACTTAATACGAAAAACATAGAAAATAAATACTTAGGTCACTAGTCTGAAAGGAACTTTAATAGAATAAAAGAAAATTCAGATAAAAGTTTTTTTGTTTTTCTAAGGAAAATCTAGTAGGAAAACCTATGGTATGCTTCCCCACATTCATAGGTGGAATCCCTATTAATCCCATCAACGTATATTGGTGCACCTATCCCAAAGGATTCAAACTAGCCACCCACCACTATGGAGCTAGCTAGATTCCTAATAATATTGGTGACAAGTGGTTCAACTAACCCTTGGGATAAATTTATAGGAAGACGTAAAGATGGGTAATGGGTAAAATTGTTTATATAACTTTAATATGAAAAACCAGTAAGTAAATTCTTGGTCATTGGTTTTAGAGGATCTTTAAAATATTAGAATAACATTCAAAGAAGGATGTATAAATGGGTAATGGGTAAATTATTGCTAGCGGGAAAAACCCCCCTATGGCTACACTAGGGTTTACAATGTAGGTGGATCAATAACCATTTAAAAGTCTCCTACTTCTCTAACTACCCCAAACATACCCCAGGCTCATACAAGAAAAGAAAAATGAGAAGGATCGGGTAATTGTACCTCTACTCCACGTCTAGTAAAGATCCTCTCGCGCTTGAAAGCTTCGCTAACTGCACGCCTCTTCCCAAGGCTGACCTACATTCAAAGATAGACAAATAGAAAGCTATAAGCATGCAATTCATACACAAATTAGGGTTAGACATTAGAATGTTAAAACATAAATCATTAGAAACATTCAACATGCCATGATTTGGGACAGGAAAAGTACTTCTTTTATTGATAATACAATGATCACTTACAGCCAAAGCCGACTACTACTCCATGAACCTGGGTCGGGCTCCTCTTCACCAAGATCCAAGTGCACCTCCATATGGATTCTCCTCTCAACCTTCTTCTTGGGAAGTAAAATGGGTTTCTGATGGAGGAAGGAAGGAAAATTGGGGAATTCTGAGGAAATTCTCACAAAAGGGCTGCAATTACTTGGCATAAGGAGGGGGTGTGAAACAGAAAGAGTTTCACTATTCTCATGTCTAGATGTGGAATGAGATTCTAAAACCTCCTTTTATATGACAAAAGGATGGTTATTCGATTGGGTGACGGGCTATAGGTGGTGGATTGGTTGGAAAACTACCCAATAGCCAACAATCTCAACGAATTCCTTCCAACTTTTTATTTTTTGCACCTTTTGCAAGTATACGCGGGATGTAGTGGTGTATCATGCATACGTACACGATATGTAGTGGTGCAGCAAGTGTATGTACATGGGTAGTATTGGTGCAGAGTGCGTACATCTTCAAAAAATGGGTTTTTTAGAAGAGCAACTCAGTGATGGCTTGGCAAAATATGCAAGTAAGAGGGACAAATGCTAGGTATGCATGTGTAGAGAAATTTAGGGTTATAACAGATTCCCCCTAATTTGTGAAGTTAGAAGATCATATGATGGCCGAAATACATTACAAAATCTTCACCAATGTGCGAAACGATTGAGCCTAGGACCAGAATTCGGGAGGTGCCATCTACAAAAATAACAAATTGTCTCTCTGAGGCAGGCATACCCATGCTCGGTCTGAAATAAATCATGGATTCCAATCAAATACGTTGTATATCCATGCCATATAACTATATAAAGTGTATCCGTGAGCAATACATGTGGATCTACATCTCAAAATCAAATATATACAAATATAGTATCCATGTTCAAAAAGCCAACAACACCTGATGGTTGGAGATGAGGTCTTCATAGCTCGAGAAACAACTTCAATATCTTCAAAACTTGGGTAGGAGTACAATGTGAGTGTATGAATTCACTACCCAGAGGTATTCGACGGCTTGTCGGGAAAAGACAAAAGGATCTTGATGATCAGGCATAGAACTTCATTGATTTCGAAGAAGGACTTGATTAGATTTTTGGGATGGATGAGCATGAGGTCAAGAGACAAATTGCAGAAAGGCCGACTTAGGTTTGGTGAAACTTCCCTTGGACAATAGCACAAAAGATGATCAGACTCAGGCAACATGACATTGACATAAGTTCACGATTCAGGAGGCAACACAAACTCTCCATGTGTTTGGAAGAGTAACCAAACGGAGGAGGACACAACTCTATGTAGTGAGAACAAATTCCTAAGGTCGTATTAGATCCAAAATATTGACGAACAAACAAAAGGATGTGCTTTTTCTAAGGGCGACTCACTATGTTGCCAAAAAAGAAAATATATTTCTCGTCCCCTCCTTTTGGGTTTTTTTATTTTTTTTGTCTTTTTCAATTTTTTAAAGATCTTGAAAAAGAGTAAAATAATGCTACATTACAAAGGAGGAACGAATTTCGCAAGCATACTAGTTCCAAGTGCAAGGAAAACACTAATTCTAAGAGAAAGGAGACATGTGCAGGAAAAAGGACACTCAAGAAAATTCCTCCATGGGTCAAGGTGTCAGGTCGCAGAGGCAAAGTGCTACAAGGATTGCATATAAGGCATGCTTCAAAGGCTCAGTTGAGAGAAACATGGAGCCAGCATTAGGCCAAAGATGCAGAGATGCAAACGTGATTAGAAAGACACAATGAAACCCCCTTCAATGATATTTTTAATGAGCCCAGAGAAGGTAAGATTGGTAGTTTATTCACGTTTAGGGATTCCAAAAAAACATAAAAGAAGACTCCACTGGGATACCTTTTCAAAAATAGTCTAGTCGGTTCGAAAAAGGGGTAAACTAGCACCGAAAATATGTCTATTCAAAACCATTTTAACGAGTGTGACAAAGACAAGATCACTCGACAATCTTTTCAATTTTAAGGAGTCTGAAAAGAGCTTAACTATGGACTGACAACCTTTTTCTGGATTTAGTCTCCTTAGCCTGAAAAAGTATAAAATTTACTGGGGAGAACTCTCCTGGTGAGACGAATCTCCCGAGGTGTACGTTTTTCCTCCATAATCCACAGGCTGGAAAAGGGGTAAAATCATGCCAGTAGATGTTCTTATGGACGAATATAATGAGTGTGAAAGAACAAGGTCGCTCAACGATATTTTCAATTTTAGGGATTCTGAAAAGAGATTAACTATGGACTTCGTGGGGTTTCCTTTTTCGTAAGCAATCTCCAAGGCCCAATTAAGGTGATAAACCAAAACCAAGGAGAATGTTCCTTTTTCATAAATTTAGGTCCCCGGGCTCGAAAAAGGGTTAAACTCAGGGATGATTTTAAAGGCTAAATTTCGCTCATGGGCTAATTTCCCATGGCGTTTCCCAAAAGAAGATTCACTATTCTAAAAATGATTCACCCAAATTATATAGGATAAAATTATTTTACATGAAAAATCGCCAAAATTTTATATAAACTATATAAAATCCTTAGAAATTTAAATATTTTTACAAAAATATTGCCAAACATTTATAGTTGGCATATGAAGGATTACTAAGACTCGCCAAGGTTTCTACATTTTAAAATTAATTTCCATCCTTAAAATCATCCCTGGTTAAACTTATACCCAAGAATACTCTTATAGCAAACTGAAGTTCCTAGAGTATACCTTTGTTCGTACAATTGACCATCCAGACTGAAAAAGGGGTAAACTACCGCGGGACAGACATGACTTCAAGTTTTAGTTTGGCTAGCGTGAAGGGAAACGAGATTGCTCGACAATCTTTTCATGTTTAGAGAGTCTGAAAAGGGCTTCAAGAAGACTCCAAAAAGTTACTTTTCTCAATTAATCTGATAAGATTGAAAATCATAAATGTAGTCTCATCGGATGTTACTTTCAAATTTCAAAACGAGCTTAAAATACAACAAAGCATGCTCATTTTGGGAGTCTCGAGGGAGAGGCCAAGAGTTATGGTGCATCAGATGAATGAGGCTCAATCTCATAATCATGAGAGGAATACTCAAGGACTCTCGAGCCTAAAGTCATTATAGACAACATGGATGCCAAAATGCAACAAGGATCTATCTACGGAATCCATGTAAAGGTAGGCTCTACCACCAAATCATGACACTTCTAAAGAAGTAATGACGATTTTGTGTCGCACTTCGGTGGGATCGATCCTATGTCAAAGAGGAAAAGACAGTGAGATGCAAAAAGTGGAGGTGGAATCCTAACTTATATGCAAAAAGTTGGAAAAAACGACTTTTACCAAAGGACCTTTAAAGATGACCCATCTTGATCCGGATTTTATGAGCAGAACGAAATGAATACAGATTATTAATAGGTGCTTAACACGAAAATAACAGAGATACAGTAAAACTGGTTTTCTATTAAATAACGAAATAAGCTGAAACTGTAAAAATGCAGCGGAAACAAGCTTGCTGGAATGGTGGCGGCTTATCTCTG